>VZTT01066907.1:0-16101 GCA_013400855.1 Buphagus erythrorhynchus
CTTTCAAACCAGTACAACATCTTACCTTTAACAAGCAAAACTTCTCCACATCCTCATCACAGGGCTGGGTATGTTTCTTCACTACTAGCACAGCCCATGTCCTGCATGAATGAATCACCAGAATGTCCACAGGAGTTTTCAGAAGCCATTGTGGCTTTGGCAATGGTTTGGTTGGTGCTGAGCACACCACGTAAAGCCAGCAACAGCTGGACTCCACGGGGGGAAAAAGGAAACAACCACACACACATGCAAAAATCATCAGTCAGGCTCGTTTAAAATGATTAATGCAGTGCACAGGGAAAAGCTTTTCAGCTTTCAAATCTTCACATGATTATATAAACCTTAACTCTCTGCAGCTACCGAGGACCCGTGTTTGTTTGTGGGCATTAACAGCTGCTGTGGTGTTATAATTAGAGCAGAGAGTGAGGAGTCCCACGGGGAAACAGAGGAAACCCCAAATTACTCAAGTCATTTAAACATTCAGGGAGATAAAACACTGCAGAGAGGTTCTGGAGTGAGCGGTGCTCGAGGGAGGGAGGGGTTACAGCCACCACAAATGTTGTTTCTGTTCTCTTGAGCCCATACAATTAATTATGGTTATTAATTGTTTAGGATGCTCCAGTAATAATTAGTGCAATAATCACCTCAGCCACTGAAATCATAGAATCACGGAATTATTTGGGCTGAGAGGGATCTTAAAGATGATCTAGTCCAGCCCTTCTGGCATGGGCATGGACACTTTTTACCAGACCAGGTTGCTCCAAGCCCCATCCAGCCTGGCCTTGAACACTTCCAGGGATCCAGGGGCAGCCAAAGTTTCCCTGAGCACCCTGTGCCAGGGTCTCAGCACCCTCACAGGAAAGAATTTCTTCCTAAAATCTAATCTAAACCTGCCCTCTGTCAGTTTAAAGCCATTACTCCTTGTCCCATCACTAAAAACCCTTGTCCAAATTCCCTCTCAAGCTCTTTTTGGAGACCCTTTAGTCTCCCTTGAGCCTTCCCTGCTCCAGACTGACCAGCATGGTCCTACTACCCTGTTCCCCAGCCCTCTCTTGGGCATCTGTCTGGGGAGAACTTCCATGTGACCCCAAATTCGTCCCTAGAAAACTGCATTCCACAAATCCATTGCCCATTTCTGTGCTGGTGACTCCCATGGGCTGTCTCAGGAGTGCTCACATTTTCAGCAGGGTGCTGTGATTTCTCCCTCTCATCTCCCTGGCTGTGGACATCATGGCCCAAGAGACATCTGAGAATGGAGGACATTGCACTGATCTGAGAGTTTTTTGGTTCATCTTAGGGCTTCACAAGCAATTACCTTCCTCAGTGAGGAGTGACCACACAGAGGTCACTTCCCATCCCACAGCCTCCCACCTCCATCCACCCATCAGGTAAATCAGGAGGACAGGAATGCCCCAGCTCCCCTCCAGCCCCTCTCCTATCCATCTCATCAACTGGCACCTCATGCATAAGGATTCAACTCAACCAAAAATTAACATATTTTGCAATGCCCACACCCTGAAGAAACACCAGCCAACTCACACCATGAAAGGAACAACACTGAAACCCAAGAGTCAGCTCTTCTTCTCCATATCCAGCCTCTCCTTCCCCCAGCAGGCAGATCCCAATTGCTGCTCCCAACATCCAGGCCCTGGTGGTGGCCCAGCAGGTGACATCTGCCATCCTCCTGGGGACTTGCGTAAGGGGGAAGTGTCAGAGATCAGAGACAAGACAGCAGCGGCTGCAGTATAAAAGCAAACTGAATAATTAAAGAGAGGAGCTGTTCCTTGCAGAGAACAAAATGAAAGAGTTGTGTGATTTGAGCAGAAGTGACCTTTACACTTCATTACAAGGAGGTGGTGTCCTCATAGGGTTATTAATATTTCCAGCTGAATTAGTTTGGGTTAAAAATGGCTCAAAGGAATGAAGAAGGAGAGGGAGAGTGAACAAAAATATATCATTCTGTCTTTTTCTCCTCCTCTTTGCTTTTTACTTTTTCTTTTTTTTTTTTTTCTTCAATTTGTTGGCTTGAAAGCAGAAGGGGCTGAGTGGCCATCAGGAATGAGGCTTCATTAGAATCAGGGGGAGCTGCAGGGTGACTGGCCGAGTGATCTTCCCTTCACCCTGGCTGTGCTTCAGAAGAAGCCTGTGGTGCCTCTGTGGGTGTTTCCACATTCACATCCAGGGCACACAGGGGGTTTGTCACTCACCAAGCTGCAGAGACATCACAGAACTGATGCTCAGGTGGCTTTGAGCCAGTAGTGGGGCTCTGTGCTACTGCTGCTGGGTCCACATGGAGTCAGCAGGATCCCCTAGGGCAGACATGCTCCTGTGGTTACTGTTCACCAACTGATTCCCCTTCCCACAAAACATCAGTGTGGAAATGGACAACCCTGCTCAGCACATTTTAACCCACCCTGGCACAAGGGACAGACAAACACCCTCCCTCCCTAATAGAGACAAAACCATTTAAGGCCATTTTAGCAGAGGGCAGACCACAGAAACCCTACAGAAAATAGAGCTGCTTCCATTCTGTATTTTCATCCAGAAGTTCATCCACACACAGGAAAGGACCTTCACCTCAGCATGTCCCAGCAGGTGCAGCCCCACACAGCCCCACAAAACCACGACTGCCAATAAGGTCCCAAAGCACTGAGTGAATTAAATGAGTAAAGTTAAGCTCAGCAACCTGAACCTAAATCCAAGCTGCAATTTTGCTGCTCAGAGCCTCGAGGTGAACACAGTTGTGCTTTTTGCTCTGATCACTCAGTCTCATATTAGTCCCATCACTGAGATGCAAAAGCATTGCTGCCTTGATAACACAGCCAGACACCTGCTTGTTTCTCCACAAGCCTGGCCTGAACGCTTTCTTTTACTGCCTCTCTCTGCTCAGCAATAACAGGCATCAGGAAAACCCACCAGAGCAAACAGAAGGGGAGAGAAACACAAAAGCAGGTGCACATCACTAAGGAGGGAGGGTGCTGTGGTGGAGCCTGCAATCACTCCCAGGGGCTGCACTGTTCCCACAGTGGCTCCTTCCACAAAATCCTTCCCAGCACGTTGCCTTCCCCTGCTCCCCTTGTGGAGGGGGCTTTTGCAAATTTAATGCAAAAACACAAATCAAATAAAGACTCGAGGCTTTTGAAGTGATCATGAAATGGACACTGTGGCAGCTGCTTCTCCTCCAGTGGCTGCTGAATCACAGCCCCTCACTTATTTATAGACCTCCCCAGGGTGCTTGCAGGCGAGTCGATGACAAATGCCACAGAACATCCACCCTCACCCCCACAAGGTGTTGTTATCCTGGCTGCAAAGGAGATGCAGAGTGAGGAAACAACACCCTGTCAGCTGTGCCAGACAGGCAGTGCAGGCAGGCAGAGCACCCAAGACACTTCACCCACCAGGCAGTGCCTCCAGCAGCATCACCTGAGTGCTGCTCCCAGCAAAGGCTCTCACCCTCCGAGCTGCAGCTCATGGCCATTACTAATTCCCACAGTTTTTGATGCCATATTCACTTTGACAAAGGGCAGCACTCCTGTGACCACAGTAAAGAGGACACTGGTGCACAGAGCAGATTTATCTGGGTTCTGAACCGATTCCAGGGATGGAGGCCAGGATGCTGATGCTCCAGAGGGAGAAGCAGAAGTAGATGCTGAGACCCAAAGCTGGAGGCTTATTGCTGGAGGCTATTGCACATGGGCCAGGCACTGAACAGTTCCAAGGGCAAGAGAGGGGAAAATTCAGACTTAATATGGCCTTGGTGCTAGGAAAAAGCATGAATGGGACATGAGAGGAAGGAAAAGGCTGAATCTTCCCCAGGCTGGGTCAGGGAGATAGGAATACCTCTCAGGGAAAGTAAAGGTGAACAGTACCACCCTGTTCTGTCCTTAAGAGCATCCCTCCCAGGTGATCTCCACCAGGGCTCTGCTCCAGAGGGAAGGAAACATTTCCTTTGCCATAGTGCCAGGGAGCTCTCTCTGGGTGCATCCACACCCTGGTGCTGTACTGCTGACACAAGTAGGAGTCAGGCAGCAGGATCTCCATTATCAGAGATGATTCACAGGCCACAGAGATCACAGCTTGCCTTGTAGATGTCACTGGGACCTGGCAGTCCAGGAAAAGCATCTTATTTATAAACTGGGACGGATTATGACTGCTGAGGTATAGCCCACATGGGAGCTGCCTGCTTTCTGGAATAGAATGACTCCTTAAATGATACAGGAGGCTGCAGGACCCGTCCCCAGGGCTCTCTGGCTGGTAAAGGGACCCCTGGGCAGGTGTGCAGAGCCCTGTCCCTCACAGCCAGACCAGGGCTTCCCCAGACTTCCTGGTGTTAGTTACACTGGGCTACTGCAGCTGGTTTTTAATTTTAATTTAAGTCATCATTCATAGATTAAATCTAAAGTGGCTGTTTGGACTAGACTTGTTTTCTGTGAAAACTGTCACATAGGCTGAAAAGGCACTGGGACTTACAGGGAACACCCAGGGACTTGCTCTGGTGAAATTCCAGGTGGCCCCAGGAAAAGCCAGAGAGCTGCTGTGCGAGGGAAGCTGGGATTGCTGCGGAGTTTCTGGGATGAAAATCTCTGAGGTCTGATTTAGGGCTGAGCTCACAGTGAGGGCAACAGCACCACTGATAAAGTGCCTCCCTCAACCCTTCAGTTTCATGATGTTTTTAAGTACACAGGTCCAGGTCTAGGTGGAAATAGCTGATGGCATAAAATGTTTCAGAAGCATGAGCTGGAGTTAAACAGACATAAAGGTCATCTACATTTTGTTTTCTTTGTTTCAACTTTCTTTAGCCAAACCCATGACTGATCTGAAAGGACTAGAGGCAGCAGCAGTCCCACACACCTGGCTGAGATCCACTGGGAAATGCAACTGTGGAGCAGTGGGGAGAGAAAGAGGAAAGAGTTAGGATGAGGAGAGAAGAGGTGCAGAAGACTCCTTGCTAATCTCAACAAGCAAGTACCACTTTAACTCCACTAACACAGAAAGCAGTAACAGCAGTAGCTCATCATCTGAAGACTGTGACACGAAATTTATCTTTTTTCATTGCTTTCACAGCAATTTTTCACTGTGTTTGATAGCTGATGTGCATATCCAAATTCATGCAGCCCCACCACCCCTCTCCCTCTGCCTACTCTCGCTCACCCACGCTCTTCTGCGTGTGACTCAGGATGAAAAGGGATTTAGAAAAATTCAGGGAACGTTTACAAGCCACCCACCATTTCACCCCCAGCTTGGATGGCCACATTAGCACATCCAGGTTACATTTTGAGGCAAATCCCTGGGACAGGCTTTTCTTCTGTCCCCTGCACAGTCAGGCACAGAGCAAACTGCACCAGCTCTGCCTCGGTGTTTACTGCTGGCTGGGCTTTGCAAGGCTGGGTTTGCTTTAAGACAGGGCAAATTTCCCAACTTCTTGCTCAATGCCTTGTCCATGTACTGGTCCAAGAGTGGTCACTACAGCAGACCCCAGAGACCTCCTGCATGTGGTGTCACCATAAGGAGGTCACTCGGTCACCCTGGGCAGTGTAGGAGGGTGGGAGACATTTGCAAAACAACCCCAGCCTGTCCCGTTCAGGAGCACCAGCAAAAACATGATTGTGTGAAAGTCTGTGGCTTTTTCTGGGCTGGCTGGGTTCGGTGTGGAGGCTTGAGCCTGTCTGTGAATTCTCCAGCAAAATCTCTGCAGCGTGGGGGAACTGGTGCAGGTCCCACCAGCACAAAACCAGCAGCAAAAAATTCCCCCAGCAGCAGCTGTCAGGGACTGACAGGGGACAAACCAACCAGATTCGGGTGACAAAGCAAAGCCAGTCTCCCCCCTTAACACAGGTGCTGAGAAGCCATTCAGGGGAGTGTGTCACCACTAACATCATCCTGTTTCCATGGAGACCAGATTAACAGAACTGTTGGGAGAAGCTGCACTCCTAATCTCTCCCGGAGAAAAGAGCTTGCTGATACAAGAGACTTTTAAACATCTTTAATCCAAATTCAGGGTTTTCCTTTCCATGTTCCCTCTAATCCTTCCAGAGGTTACCAGCCCCTTTTAGGCCTGAGCCCAGCACAATAGCATCAAACAGTGCAGTCACCCACAGCCTCTGCAGTCCCTTGCTAATACAAAATTTGCTATCTCTCTCTCTCCAAAATTTGGCTGTCTTCAAAATAAAAATTTTACCAGGCCAACATGTGCAAGGGTCCTGAAAAATGATGTCTTCATTGGTGCACTCAGCCTATTTTCTGGAGATGGAATTAGATGGAGATGGACATAGATGGAGGCACTTTCTTCCATCAACAAAAAGATGCAGGTCCTGCTTTCTGCATTGCATGAGACACTTTCCATTGACTTTTTTCCCCTGAGCTTTTTTCTCTCCTGTGTAGCATCCCAGATAAGATCAGATCCCACAAGAACACTGGATAATTTGCCCACTGGAATGGCTCACTGCAATTGCACAGCTTAACCTAAGGATTTAGAGAATCACAGAATGGTTTTGGTTGGGAGGAACCTTAAAGAGCATCTGGTCCAGGTCCCCTGCCACAGGCAGGGACACTTTCCACTATGCCAGGTTGCTCCAAGCCCCATCCAGCCTGGCCTTGGACACTTCCAGGGATCCAGGGGCAGCCAGAGCTTTTTGGGCTACTTGTGCCAGGGCCTCCCCCACCCTCACAGGGAAGAATTTCTTCCCAATATCTGATCTAAATCTACCCTTCTTCAGCTTAAGGTTATTCCTTGTCAAAAATCCCTCTAAACTCTCTTTCTCCCTTCAGATCCCAAATTTACTTCTATTTTGGAAGGTGGGAGCACAGTTACCCTGTTCACTACTTCTACCAGCCCTGCAGATTTAAGCAGAGCAGAACAAGGTCACCTCCCCCTCCAGATCTCTTTGGCTTGGAGTGTCCTTTTCCTGATGGACAATTCATATGTCCAAATGCTTCAGGAGTTCCCATGCCCTCCCTGCCCATCCAAGGCAGGCATCCACATTTCCA
The DNA here is from genome assembly GCA_013400855.1 of Buphagus erythrorhynchus. Classification (NCBI taxonomy): domain Eukaryota; kingdom Metazoa; phylum Chordata; class Aves; order Passeriformes; family Sturnidae; genus Buphagus; species Buphagus erythrorhynchus. The sequence goes on from VZTT01066907.1 coordinate 6,988, forward strand.
AAGCAGCAAGTAGGGCCTTTGCCAAGCAACTTCTGTTGATTCTTATTTTTCCCAGTGGGATTCATGCTGATTAAGACTCCTGTACCTCTCTAAGTCTCCAGGCAGGTGGGACACCGCCCACAGCCCTTTGTGCTCTCCAGTGAGGGCCTCACTGAACACTCCACATGTGGCTCATAAAGCTCTCCAGCTGTGCTGAGTCAGAGCCATTTGGAACATCTCTGCCTGCTAAACTGAAAAAGGCATCAAAGGCTCTGCCACTGTCCTGTTGCTTCCAGAAGTTAAAAGAAATGTGACTACTTGCTTTTCCTTACCTCTACCCCACAAGCTTGTCAGGAGGATCGTGACATGGTTTGACAGTGCCAGAATGATGGGGAAGGACACAGTGTGACTGGGAAAGTACAGTTCAGCCTCAATTTCCTTCCTGCTCCCCTTGCCTGAGGGGTTGGTGATGTTCTGCACATCTGGAGGCAGAGCTGTGGCTTTGCACAGCCCTGCCCCAGGGGCCTGGAGCTTGTAAGTCAGCTGTGCTACAACATCTCACCTACATCAGCCCTCTGGCCCTTCCCTGGCATCCTGCATGTGCTGCTGTCTTGGCACACAATACACATGCAAGCCTGGAGCTCCCCAGAAGCTCTAAAGCAGGCACAATATGGATCTGGAAAAGGCCAGGCTGAGGCACATCTGTGTCCTACAGCTGTGGGCAATGAAGGGTTAGTTTCTCTGCAGGCTTTGAGGCACATCTCTGAAGCATCAGGCTGTTTCTGCTCAGCATGTCTGATTTCAGATGAGAGCTCTGCTGTGGGATAGAGCTGGCATGTGGGGTAAGAGGGAATAAAATTATGCACAGGGTATTTTGGTGCAGGGTTTCTTACACCTACTTCCATTGTCATCCTCTGNTTCGGGGTGTTAGTTTTTTGGGGTTTTTTTTGTTTTGAGGGTATTGTGCTGTTGCTGTTGGTTGGCCATAGATCAGCCCCTGGGCTCTGTTTTGTATCCACAGCCACTGTAGTCCAGGACTTTCCATCTCCTCCACCCCACCTCTCTCTGAACAGACAATGCCCAGAACAGAGGATAAAATTGCCAAACATTATCACTATTTTTAAAATTATTATTTACTATTACATATTATTATTCTGTTTGGAGCAAACAAGTTGCTCTGTCCCCACCACAGCCATGGGCAGAGGCACAGTGACCACAACCAGGCACTTGCAGGAAGGATGCTCTGCAGTGTCTGTTGGGGCAGCACTGCCCTGGCTCTGCCCCTGGGGCTGTCAGAGGAGCGTGGGTGGCAGCAGGCAGTAGGGATGGAGCTGTGCCGGGCCCAGGACACAGAGACAGTGGGGATGGATAAGGACAGGACACAGAGACAGTGGGGATGGAGCTGTGCCTAGCACAGGACACAGAGACAGTGGGGATGGAGCTGTGCCGGGCCCAGGACACCGGCGATGAGGATGGATAAGGACAGGACACACTGGCGGTGGNACAGGACACGCTGGCAGTGTGGATGGATAAGGACAGGACACGCTGGCAGAGGGGATGGATAAGGACAGGACACACTGGCAGAGGGGATGGAGCTGTGCCGGGCACAGGACACGCTGGCAGTGGGGATGGATAAGGACAGGACACGCTGGCAGAGGGGATGGATAAGGACAGGACACACTGGCAGAGGGGATGGAGCTGTGCCGGGCACAGGACACGCTGGCAGTGGGGATGGATAAGGACAGGACACGCTGGCAGAGGGGATGGATAAGGACAGGACACACTGGCAGAGGGGATGGAGCTGTGCCGGGCACAGGACACGCTGGCAGTGGGGATGGATAAGGACAGGACACGCTGGCAGAGGGGATGGATAAGGACAGGACACACTGGCAGAGGGGATGGAGCTGTGCCGGGCACAGGACACGCTGGCAGTGGGGATGGATAAGGACAGGACACGCTGGCAGAGGGGATGGATAAGGACAGGACACACTGGCAGAGGGGATGGAGCTGTGCCGGGCACAGGACACGCTGGCAGTGGGGATGGATAAGGACAGGACACGCTGGCAGAGGGGATGGATAAGGACAGGACACACTGGCAGAGGGGATGGAGCTGTGCCGGGCACAGGACACGCTGGCAGTGGGGATGGATAAGGACAGGACACGCTGGCAGAGGGGATGGATAAGGACAGGACACACTGGCAGAGGGGATGGAGCTGTGCCGGGCACAGGACACGCTGGCAGTGGGGATGGATAAGNGCAGGACAGGGTGGCTGCTCAACCCATCAGCCTGGGCCATGCCAAGCCTCTGGAGCCTGGGGAATGTGAACAGGGCTGAAGGAATCAGCAGGGAGATGTCTTTGCCTCCCTATTCCAGTCCTTTCCTTACCTTGTCATTATCTGAGACTTGAAGCCCCAGCAAAGGAGCTGGCCAAGTGTCCCTGTACTGCCTTGGTGCAGCACTAAGCCCCACCAAGCTCTGTGGAGGCCAGAGATGAGGGCTTGCCACCCTCCCAGCTGGGCCAGTGTGTCTACACAAAGCACCAGCAGTCACCAGAACAGCTGAGGCTAAAGGACATTTTATCATTCAAGTCCTGTGAAGCACAGCAGAGATGTTGGAAGATGTAGAAGGTTCATTAAATCTCTTCAGTAGCAAAGACACCCAAAAATGCACCCTGCTGACCTGAGCAGGATCTCACAGGAGGTTCGTGGCCCAGGCAGAGACAAATCTCTCCCTCAGCTCAGCATTTTTCCCGTGCAGATGAAGCTGGCACATAAACACACAGTGCTGGTGCATTCACAGATGGCATCAGCAAGCAAAGCTCCCCAAAGTTACAAACAAAGACAGAGGGAAAGTCAGAACAGGGTAAAACACAGGACCAGGGAGCAGCTTATGCTTTCCAGTTTGACAGAAAAACTAGGAAAGAAAACAGAGCAGAGCCTTTATTCCCTCCCAGCCACCCTGTCCACAAGGCTCTCTCCCAGCATGGAAAGGCAGCTCACACTTCATCTTCCCCGCAGATGCTCACACCCCTCCCTCCCTGCAGTGCCTGGGGCCTGGCTTGGAGAAGTGCAAACAGCCACTACAAAGTCAGAGCTAAGTGGCAGCTTCCCATTTCCCCAGCTCTAATTGCCAGCTGAGCAGACGGGTAATCTCCCAGAACGTGCTGTGATAAGGGTGCTGCTGAGTCCCGTAATTGCTTAAGAGCTGCCATCGAGGATGCTGGGAATTGCCCAATTATTCTCCCCGGTTCCTCCACACCCCACGTTTTTCCTCCCTCCCCCCTTTAAGTTTTGAAAATCAGAAAAGAGCTGCCTTTTTTTTTTCCCCTTCCCCTCTCGAGAACAGCTGGCACAGGGTTTCTCAGCGGTTCAGTAGGGATGAAGAGATTATATCTGGGCTGGCTAATCCTGTGTGGGCAGGGAGAAGGAAATGGGGGGAGCAGCAGTGGGGATCCCAGTGGATGTAAAGGGGAGGGAAGGCTGCACTCACAGGTGATGGTTTGAGCAGAATTCATCCCAGCAAGCCAGCACTGGCCCTGAGTACAAATCACATCCCATTTCCAGCTCCTCAATGGCTCTATTGAGTAATAAATCAGCTCCTAGTCCGAGCTGGCTGAAGCATTCACACTCTCACAGTTACCTTATTCACTGCTGAGAAGTTAAAACCTTCCTGCCAAGGCCAGCAAGCTGGGGAGAGTCAAACATCCAAATCCCCTCAGAGCTCAGCAGTGAAAAACAAAACAAACAAAAAAAAAAAGCCAAAGCCCACAAGACTCAAAACAAGTCCCTGAACCACAGATCACCTGCACATCTCAATTTGTTCAGCTGTTTTTATCCAGATGATGCAGTGGGCCAAGAAGTCACACAGTGGACCAAGAAGGTATCAGAGAGGCAAACAAGCCAGGCCACTGCCTAATCCAACACTGATCTGCACACACAGACAGCAGGACTCAGCTCCCAGCCCTTGGCTCTCCCTGCAGCTGTTTAAGCTTGTGTTTTATCCCTAAATGCTTAATGACTGTCCCTTAGATGCCCCTTTAAGTCCTAGAATGGCAGCTCTTCTTTCAGTTGACACTACAGGCAGAAGCCTTCAATGCCACCAGAAGGACTGAGGGAGCTCAAAGTCCATTAATTTTTATGGGATCAGAGTTGTTCTTCTGTAAAGAGTTCCTAGAAATTTGGATGCAAACACATTAAAGATGCAGCACACCCAGGTGGGTCTGGGTTCTTCTTTGTGCTCTGCACTGCCAGCTCATGCCCTAACCCACCTGCAAACAACAATACCCACAGCATCTCCACCTCACAGCCTATTCTTCCTATTCCCCCATTCCAGACCTAGAAGGCAGCAGGTAGAGTGAGTAATGCCAATTCCTGCACTGGTTTAGTGCTGGAAATCTGTCAGTGTCCCCTCTCAGCTGGATGTGAGCTAACACTGACCCCAAAGCCACTGAACACAAATCCAACCCATCCCACTCATGGCAAGCTGGAAAGTGATAAGAACCAACAGAGGATGGAGATTCTCAGCAAGGGGGAGGGAAATGGAGCAGAACAGGAGAAAAGATGACTTCAAATCCCACAGTGCACCTTCAACTCAGTGAATGTCACCCCCCTCATGTTGCAGAAGAGTCAGATCATTCAGGCAGATCTGAGCTAGAAGTTAATTTACTGAGTGGGTAATAGGCTGGTAAATAAGATAATATCTCAGATTTTCCAATCCCTTAATACCCACACATTCACTCATAGCTATTATACTTTGATCTAAGATGTAATTTGACATACAAACAGAAGCACAGCAATGAACACAAAACTACAATGATTAACAAGACTATAATTAGGTGGAACATCTAATTCACAGCCCCAGTGGCTGTTGGTGACCACCTGAGCAGAATTTCTCACCAGTGATATTTCCCATCTTTCTTCACTCTGGTTGTGACTGCACAGTTGAAGTTGCATCCCATAACTTTAATAAAATTACAGATATTTGAGGGAGTGTGCATATTCTCTATAAATAGGGAATCACAAGGGGCTCTCATGCAAACACATTCATTCCCAACACATCCAAGTACAGTCTCAGAGATCTCTCCAGGATGTATTTCAAAGTGACAAGCATTTTGTTCAGTGTCAAGACAAATGCCTTGGGTCTTAACAGTATTACATTCACAAATAAATCCTTGCTGTCTCTGCACAGCACATGTGGCAGTAGTGACAGTCTGCCATTTGTTCCCACTCTCCAGGTTCTAACAGAGATTCAATCCCACTGTAATGATTTGGTTTATAGAAAACCCCTCTAAAATCATCAAGTCCAACCATTAGATATTGCACAGAGTTAAGGTAAAAGCTGTGGCCCTACTGCTGGTGGGATCATAAGTGAAGTTTAGGGGATACCACCAAGATCAGAAATTTTTTGAATTAAAATAAATATTTTTTAATTACTTTGAGTTGAAAGTATTTACCTAAATTGCCTTTTGAATCTCAGTGGGTAAGGTGCCCTCAACACTTTCCCTTACTGCCACAGTGGATTGCACCTATAACTGACCTTGGATACAGCTGAGAATTACAGAAACATTATTCTGGGTGATGCCAAGTGCATTTACAATTAGGTGGGGGTCCTTTTCATTAATTCTTTCCTATTTAGACAATATACCAGCCAAGAGACATTGACTAGTTCCTAATACCAACAAAGATTTTAAAGGCATGCTTGCTCATAAAAATCACTTGTTGCCAAGCTTAATTTATTTGTCAAAACTTCAGCATCCATGCTGTTTATTTAATACTCCTAATCCTGTTCCTGGCATGCCAGTCACAACTCCCCTGGGTCCTTTTGGAGAGGTGAGGGCTCACCTGTGCAACCCCGTGAGCAGCCCTGCACAGATGAATTTAGGGATGATAAGCAGGTAGGTTTAAGTGCAGAGATATTAACCTGCAGTGACAGTTCCACAGGCCTGAGGCTCCATAATGGATTAGGGAGCACTTGTTGCTGGCCTGTCTTTTTAATACCACTGGGCTCAATTTCAGAAATCTGTGGAGTTAAGACTCCAACAGGTCCAAGAGGTAGTAAGATACATTGTGGGGGTTAAGGTAATTTTTGCTGTGCTGTTATAGACAATCCTAGTTTAATTTAAACCATACATCCAAGATAAACAGAAGTTATGCCTGGTACTATTTCTCTTTCCATGTATTCTTCTGATGTAACACTCATTGAGCAGCTACCAGCCTGGTTAGTTCTATCCCACCTTTTCAAAGGAACCACATTGAAAACTAAACAAGTAAATTCCCATTTTTGGGGGGTTGTCTTTCATATATTGTGCTTACATTTTCCTCTGCCAAATCCACATTAATGGGTGGGACTCCTAAATTTGTACAATTACAGCTTGCTTTTTAGTGATTGTCATTGCAACATGACTGCAAACATTACCATATTGATTTGGACTAACAAAAGACCTGAGGGTTTTCATCCCCTTGCATGAGGCTCGTTGATGGATGAACTACATCTGGGTCAAATGGCTGGGTTTTGGGATTTTGGTATAACCCAGTATGGGTCCTGGAAAGGGAAATAGGACCAGTCTCAGTGGGGAGACTCCAAACTGGTTATTCCCTTCTAGTGAGTGGCTCAGGTGTATCCACCCAACATAAGTGTGATGTTTAGCTCCACTGTTCTCTTTTCATTATGGAATAGAGTTTTTAGAAGAGGAGGGGTTCTACCTTCAGGGCTCTGTGGGAGCTGAGACAGGGCTAAAATTTGCTTAATGAATATATAGGGATAGCACTAGTTTGTCTCATTCCCAAGGGTCTATTCCCTTGCACAGTCAGCTGTTCAGTGTGTGATGGAATGTGATTCATTGTTAGAATCTGGTTCCCTTGTCAGAAACACCCCGGTCCCCAAAAGCCACCTCTGCTTCACCTTGGGTTTCATATGATCTCCCCTAGACCAAGACACCACAAATACCCAGTTCCACTCTTACCAGACTTCTGGTCATATTTTTCTTTCAAATTACCTAGTTGAAAAGGGTCCCACAGAATGGTTCTTGTGGTATTTCTTTGGTTAACCCCCTTGGGGCCCAAGGGATACTTCAATTTTAATAAACTACAACTCACCAAATTCACTCTCTTCATCCCTAAATTCCCAGTCAGGGCCCCTCCATATATCTCCATTCCAGTCTTCTGGGGCTGCAATTAACTAATGGATCTCTAGAATTTATGATCTAATAAATTAGGTCTCATAGTTTGTCCTCTACTCTTTTTCCCTCCCCCCATTCCAGTTATTTCTGTAATTGTTCTATTCACAGAGATAACAGCTCTTTTTGTCACTTTCTTTGTTCAAACTCATCTTGTAACATTTTCATTTCCTTTTCTTTGTATTCCTTACAAAAGACACTCTGCTTCCAAACACATTTGCAACATCTTGCATATTATTCCCTTTTCGTTACCATTTTTCAGTTTCTCTCTCATGCAGTTTAACTATTCCTCTAGCTTTACTTCAATTACACCAATTTTTAAACAATCCTCAAAAAGTCTTGGAGAAGATCTTATTCCATGCCAGTAATTGAATCTGCCACCCTACCAACTGTGCCAATTTTGTCACAGGAGAAGAGCCAGAGATCACTCAGGTGGGGCTGAGCTGGTGGTTAGTTTATAGAGTTCTAATCAGCAGATTTAGGCCTGCAAATCTCAGTCCTGCCTTCCACCTGCATGCAGCAGAAACAGCCTCAAAGGATGGACCATGACCACACCACCAACTGACAGGAGGATTTTGTGCTTACCCAACCAGGCTTCTCTTTGCTCTGGATGTCCCCAGGATCTCTTGGAGACAAAACAAACCAGGGGGGAGAGGAGTGCAGAGGGCACCCATCCCAAGTAAAGCAGCCCTTTCCTCCCCCCACATGTCCCCAGAACCCACAGCATCTGCAGCTGCCCTGGAGTGGGATCATCCCAGAAAGAGTCTTCAGCTCCAACCATGGCCCAAGGAATGCAATCCCATTGCTGTGCTCATCCCAGAGCTGTCACATTCAATTAAAACAATGGAATTCATTCCCATCCAGCCCCTGCAAAACACAAGCATCTCCAGCCTCTTTCCCATCCCTCAAGGTTTTTCCAGTTTTGCCCTGTAGAGAAGCCAAACTCAGCACTAAAACCAACAAAAATCCCAGAATCCCAGCTGCCCTTGCATCCTCCAAGGGATTGTGGAGCCTAAATTCCTGCATCCCACTGGATAAGGAAAGGAAAACAGGAATTCCAAAATTAGGAAATCACTTAGAACCTCAGAACACAAATTCTTAAAAGAGGAGCCACTTACTGTTTAAGATTCCTTGCCATGGACACAGCCTTTGGAAAATCCACCTCCACCTCCCAAACCCAAGTGCTTGGAGGTTTGGGAATCACTTCCAGGTGGCTGCAGCGCCACATCCCCAATTCCACCCCTTTCCTGGAAGATGGATTCCCATCCAAAGCCACCTAGGGCCCCTCCCACCCCACAGAGACGACCAGAAGTTGACAAATGCTTCTTCTCTTTATTGGGATTGGAATCACCGGGACATTCCCAGAGGACAGAGCCTTTTCCAGCACATTCCCACGAGCACTCCCAGGGCAGTCAGGCTCAGCAGAGTGGCTGCTGCCAGCAGGAGCCCCTGGATCACCACGGGAATTCCACCAGCAATACCTGGAAGGGACAAAATCCACTTAACACCCATTCATTGGCTTCCCAGCCTCCATCCAATCCTAGGGAATCTTTGGGAAGGAGCCCATAGGGCAGCTCTGGGGGATTGTTCCAGAGCATCCCTTTGTGAAATCACTGGGAATTCACAGTGGGACTACCCCCCAGGTGAAGCCTGGAGACACAACCCCACAAAGACCCCACAACAACCCCTACCATGGGGGGTGTTCCCAGTTGATCCTGGGCTTCCAGAGGGGCTCATTAATCCCTGAGCCGGCTCCAGGATTAGCAGGGGTCCCACGGAGACATCGGCCTCAGTCGGCCCTGAAGGCCCACCTAGAAAAAGACAGGAATGAGTAGCCAGGAGAGGGAATGCCTGCTTGGACTGGAATTTGGGAATTACAGGAAGATGGACATCAAAAGAGCAGAATTCCAGGTGTTTTAAAAGCAAGGACACAGTCAGGATAGAATCATGGAATGGTTTG
>VZTT01066910.1:7550-44417 GCA_013400855.1 Buphagus erythrorhynchus
GTCACATTTTCCTGAAAACTGTGTTCCATTTCCTCTCAAAACCAAGGCTCTGTGGTATGTCTTATACAAGCCCCAAGAAAAAAAATTAGATTGTCCAGATGTATATACAACTGTTTCACTTAGAGCTTTCTAATGATAGGTTCTGCTCTGCCAGAGTTGTTTGGAGCATCTGAAGATCTGAAAAACAGCAATGTCAACATCTCCTCTGCCCTGTAGTCTGCCCTCAGAAGGACTATATTAACCCAGGTTAACTATCCCCCCACTCTCACTCCCATCCTCAGCTGTTGTGGGTAAATTTGAGTGAAAAAAGGAAAAATAGACATAAGAAAAAAGCAAAAATCAGGTGTAGTGTCTTCAGCTTCCTGTCAATGCTGCAACTATGCAGTCAGAGCAGATTTTGGTCCCAAGGGTCCTGGATTGGTGAGGGTCCAAATAGATTTTGCCAAGAAAAAAGAGGAATGAGAGGAGTTTAGAGCCATGAAAGTGCTCAGAGTGAGCAATGGGAAAAGGAGAAAACAAAGTTCAGGTGTAATTCCCTCTGAAAAGTGAAGAAATGAAAGTACTTTAGAGGAACAGGCAGTGGTAGGTACTTACCCACCTCTCCCCAAGAGTTTAAAGAAGATCTGTGAAGTTTCACCCAATCTCTTGCAGAAGAAAGGTAAGAAGAGAGCCTAGGAGACAGATAATGGAAGAGAAATAAAGGATGATAGAAGAAGTGAAATATGGAGGGGAAATTAAGTAGAGAAGAGAGTTTTAGTACAACTCATGTCTTCATGAAGGGGAACAGAGAAGTGTAACTGGAAACTGAAGAGCATCAAATAGAGAGGGACAAGAAAAGCTTTGCAAAGAGGTAGTCAGAGATGAGCTGTGCAGAGCAGGAGGAAACACAGGTACCTTGGTTAGATAACGTGCTGGCTACTTACAAGTGTGTGGTGCAGGAAAAAAGAGGAGGACATCAATTCATGCAGGGTGGCCTGAAGTGTAAAGTAATCAGGGAAAGAGGATGAAGCTGAAATAGGAGGAAAAAGAGACAGAAGAATTTTCTGAGGAGGGTCTGTCAGACTGTGCAACACTCTTTCAAAAGGAAAGACATTTGGAGGCTGATGCAACATGATACTAATGAAAGTTTTGGCAAAAATGAGGGAACAGCCTTGCAACACTGGCAGAGTCGCTTTTCTCCCAAGCTATTGTTCATGGCAGTTCTGCTGCATTGCAGAGCCAAGCTAGTTTCCCAGATTTCCTCCTCCTGTCCATGTCTAACAGTCATTGCATCAAAGACATGCTTGGGAGACATATGTGACACTTTATTGCAGCCTTTCAATACTTAGAAACATAAAAAAAGAGAGAATATTTTTAAATGGGCTTTTTAAACAGGACATGGAGGAACAGTTTTAAACTAAAAGAGGGGAGATTTGGATTAGACATGAAGAAGAAATTCTTTACTGTGAGGGGTTGAGGTACTGGCACAAGCTGCCAAGAAGCTGTAGATGCCCCATCCATGAGAGCCAGATTGGACAGGACTTTGAGCAATCTGATCCTAGTGGGTGGCATCCCTGCCTGTGTCAAGAGGATTGGAACTAGATGATCTTCAAAATCTATTCCAGCCCAAAACATTCTGTAATTCTATGATTTCCCAGTTCATAAGCAGTATACTTTGTGAGGAAACATTCTGGGAAGTGACTACAGAGGAGATTCCTCTCTGCTGTTCCTAACTTTCCCAGAAAATGGAGGGAAGAAGGGAGTCCAGGGTGCTAGAGACAAGACCAGAGAAGGACTCAATTTTCAGGAAGGAGACCCAACAAAGAGAAGAAAGTCTGGAACAGATGAGACGAGCACAAGAGGAGTAAGAATAGCTAAACCAGGATTTTGGAATACAAATCACAGAATCACAGAATGGTTTAGGCTGTAAGTGACCTCTGCAGATAGTCTAGTCCAACCACCCTGCTAGAGCAGATTCACCTAGAATATTCCCAGAGAAGAAGACTAGATGGGCAGTTACAAGGAAAACAGCATCATCTCCTCCCAGAAGGATTCAGTTGAAGGACAAGATACAACTACTGCAAGTTGCAACTGCAGAAGATCCCACAAAACATAAGGAAAAAATCCTTAATAATGAGAAAGGCTGAGCTCTGGAAAATCCTCGTAGGCTTTCAAAACTCCTCAGGGCAAAGCCCTGAATAACAAATTCTGACAGTGAAATTGGCCTTGATTTTATCAGGCAGCTGGACTGGNCTTGCTTTTATCAGGCAGCTGGACTGGGCTTTCCAGAGACTCCTTCCAATTTGAATTATTCTCCAAATCTTTGCAAAACAGATATGGGTCATGCACTTAGATGAGGAACAGATAGCAGAGAGACTTTGAAGCAACAGAGCCTGCAAGCAGTATCTTGCAGTACAGTTCCCTGTACTGATGCAGTGAAAGGGATTTGACAGTAGAAGTGTCCAGAGATGGCAAAAGTGGTTGATGATATCACATGTGGGCAGAGCTGGTCAGATTCTTGAAGCCTGAGTTCACATCGTGAGTTCACATCATCTTTNCTTCACATCATCTTTCCTTTTTGTTTAATTTCATTTTATTTGTAGCTAAAACTTAAAATTAATCTTTTCAAAATTTTCCATGAAAGTTCTGAAATGTGTCTTTTGTAAGGCCAGAGCTTCATTTTGAATTCAGATATTCCTACTGCAGCAAGCACATTCCTATATAATAAAATAAAGTAATGATTACAACATTGTTTACTTTTGCTATCTTAGTTCAAGAGTAGATGAGGAAATGTTTCTATCAGCTAATCCTAAATAACATACCTCCCAGCTATCACTAAAACAAAACAAAGCAAAATAAAACAAAAAAAAAAGTAAAAAAATATATTGGGCTGTTGAAACTATGTAATTTTTTTTTATATTTTTACACTCCAACTAGTGCTGGGACACAGGAAGAGCATAAAATAAAATAATGGTAGTAAACTTATGAAATTCCAGAAGAAACCTATCAAGTAAGATTTTAGTTTAAAAATGTTTTTGATGGTAAGACTTCCTTCCATCATGAGAACTTATATTGTAATTTGTGCTTTTTATAATACTTACAGGCTTTATGACTCCACCGTCTTTCACTTTAAAATGCTACAAAAAATTCTGGCAAGAGTAGTAGATTGAGGAATTTTAAACCTCCAGCTTCATTAATTGTTGTTTACCCTTGGAAAAATCTCCTTGTAACAGACTTTAGCATATATTTCTTGCCTTACATATGTGATCCAAGACCATATGTTTCCTCTAATCTGCCCCTTGTGTTTCACCACAGACATCAGGCAAGTTATTGCACTGTTGAACTGGACCAAACATGCCTTAATCGAGCTGTTTGGAGGGAATGCTGCTCAGTTAAGTGAGGTTTCAAGTTCTTTAATTGCCTCACTAGATATTTTAAGTCCAAAATATAAATCTTTACTGTCCTTTTACAGTTGCTGGTTCTTCCATCTGTCTAAAGTCTGCAGAGGACTGTGTTTAATGTAGAAATTACCTATGAATTTCACAGTATGTTCATCAGCATGTTCAGAGATGCCACAAGGAGCACAAAACCATTTATATCTGTGCAAGCCCCAACAGGGCTGTCATGTTGAGAATCCCTGCACCACATCTCCTAAGTGGGTAAACATTACCAAAGCATGACTGCTGAAAAAAGCTCCATACAAAGTGCAGCTGGAAATAGACCTGCCACGTTAACTCCATGCCTAGATGACCACACCAGTTCTCTTCCCTACCCTGATAGCTATTTTCTATTCCCTCAGTGGTGCCTTCCTTGGCAGTCCTTGGGGAACCCTATCTGGAGCCTATCAATTTATCCTCATTTTTGGCTCCATTTATAGAATGTTATGCTCCTTACTAGGCATTTAAATAAACTCTGGAGAACTGAACACAACAAATTGGGCACTGCAGAAGCAGAGGGGAAGAGCCTGGACAAGATTTTTGGGAAGTACCATCCTCCCATATTTCCTGATGTATTCTTTAAAGCAATTTCCTTCCTGCAGGGAACACTGAGCCATGGTGTGCCATACTCTACGTGGTGCTCTGAACACAAGGCTGTATGAGAGAAGGGAAAGAAAAGTCACCACAACTTTCAGTCACCATGTTTCTTGTGGAAGGCCTATGGATGTGAACCACCAGTGGTCAGTTCTGTCTCTCTCTATAGCCTAGATTTTGAGGCACTTAAGTCCCTGAGGAAGGATAAAATGAAGGTGCCACCATGAAGGAATAGGACATCAGCATACCCCAGAGTATCTGAAAGGCAATGGTTTGTGCGTATCCAGTCAAGCTCACTGTTGGATAAGAAGTCAGAATTAGTTCAATAAACAGAGGCTCCAAGTGTTTTGCCTTAACTGGTTGATATGCTAAACCTGATCTCTGAAGTCTTATGTCAGCTTACTCTCCTAAAAAGTAACAAAAACTAGAAATCAGAATAAACTTTCATCAAAGAAGATTTTGCACAGCTCCCTGCCTGTGAACACCCAATGTCATGTTATCCTCTGTTTACTTTTCCTGCCTCCTGTTTCCTTAGACTGCTCATAAGGAAGCTTTCCAGTAGATCCAATAAAAGTGCAATGACATCACATGTTTGTGCACCAGAGAAGGTGTCACTTCATTTGGTTTGCCTCATGTACTTCCAACTACTTTTCAGTAGCCCTCTGGATTCATCCACACAAAGCATTTTCAGATGTTTCCTAGCAGAGTACCCAACTGATACACATTTAAAGAAATAGCTTACTGGAGCAATGCTTTCAGCATCTCATCGACTAAAGGGTGTTTTTTTCCTTACTGCTTCTTCTTTCACAACTTGCTTGTTGCAATTTTGGTCTTGTGCAAGAGTTGTTATGGGAATAAAGTCTTAACTCAAAGAAAGATCTTGCTTTGTTTGGATTAAACAAAATGAGCAGATCTTCTTATCTTTCCTCTTCCAATAATAATAAAAAAGGTTTTATTCAATTAATAAAGCCTAAAATACATGCTCAGGAAATAGCTAAGTTTTCTATACAAACATCCAAACCTCTCTTGCTTTTCCACTGCACTGTTTCAGACATCCCACAAGTTGGAAATAAATCCACAATAGGCTATCCGCATTGGGAAGTCATGAAATTAATTTTTCTATTTAAACCAGTGCAGTTTTTTAAGATATCGCAACTGTAAATGAATGAGGCCAAGTTACAATCCGTCCACCAGCCAATACCTCGCAGCTCTCTACACCTCTCCTTGCTTTTGAAGCAGTTTAAAACATTTTCATGTTTTACTTGACAAATGGGACAGGCTAAGATTATCTCCAATATCATTAACATCCTGACTAGGGATAATTTATTAGGACACAACTCTGTGGCAGCTGTATCTGCCTTGTGCTGTCTTGCTTTGCAGAGCTCTCATGTTTGCTCCTCAAGAGCCATGGTCTCAAGAATAATGTTACAAAATCTGGTAAAGTTTTCCAGCCAGACACTGTGAGAGAGTTCAGAGAGAATCCAGGAGCAACCGGGAAAGGTGTGAAAAACAGGACCTTTACAAAAAGGTTGTTGGAGCTGGTTCACAGACGAAGGGAGAGAATTAAAGCATATAAACAGAAAGGGAAAATCTGAACCAGAGGGGAAGCAGGAAGAAACATAGAGAAAATGTAAGTCAAATGTTGGGCGGATTTTTACAGTATCACTGGTGGCACAGATATAAATGTATGTTGGGATCAATCCTGAACCTGGGGAACACAGCAGAGTCTGCCTCCTGGAAGAGGCTTTTTGCTTTTGGAGAAAGGAGTAGATGCATTCCCATCAGTTTGGACTTGGACATGTTGAAATGCAAATTATTCAAGACTTCTAAGATAATTCTAATTAACTTGGATGGCTTTCATACCAGCCTGAATACCTAAATCCTTCTTGTTCCATGAATGAAAATTGTCCCAGAACAATTAAAACAACATATCCAGGTTCCTGACTGGGGGAAACTCTTTGGTAGGATAGCTTCAGTCACACCAGTGAAGGCACTGCTGCCATTGGTGCCCACTTTTTGTTTTACCAACAACATGTATGGGACAGCTGATGACAGCAGGTGATGCTCATCAGGTTTCATGTATCCA
The DNA here is from genome assembly GCA_013400855.1 of Buphagus erythrorhynchus. Lineage (NCBI taxonomy): Eukaryota > Metazoa > Chordata > Aves > Passeriformes > Sturnidae > Buphagus > Buphagus erythrorhynchus. The sequence continues at coordinate 13,647 of VZTT01066910.1, forward strand.
CCAACTTTTTGTACTGTGCTCAGACAGCAACCGAGGTGAAAGCTGCTGACATCAATAGGAAAACCTCATCAAAAGTGAGGCTTTGTACAAAATACTCATTCTGTTAATGCATGTATTGCTTTTTCTTTCCCAGCTGTTCTGTTTACTCCATCCTGAACACTGACCTCCTCTCCCTCTTCACTGGACTTCTCCCATCTGTTTCAGGCCATCTGTCTCAAACAGAACATAAACTCAACAAAATTTAAACCCAAGCTGAACTTTTGAACTGTATCATATTTGAGTGTGCTGGAAATTAGGTCAGGGAAATTCGTGCACCCATATTTCATGAAGAAGTGAGGCCCCTCTTCCTTGCTTATTATTTCTAGAACATTTAAGTTTTTAGAAATAATATTGACTAGAAGTAAAACTACTCTAATTGGGACAGTCTTTTCATTGTGTCAAAATATGACAGGACCAATCAATTCTGTGCTGTAAAGGGTGCACAGGCAAACATGAATTGTGGGCTGGCACTGTGTCAAAAATGCAGCTGTTCTCAAAAACTTCTCACCAAGGGAAAATGGCGTCTAGTCTTGGCTGTATTGTAGGCATAAAAACACCAGCACAGCCCTATTAAAAAGGTAGAAGGTCAAATCTTCATGGGAATTTCTTTTCGCTATTATAATATGTTCTGAACCTGTTGATTTCTACAATGTAAGGGTTCAGATCACCAAGCACAGCTGAAAGCATTTTTTCATCCAACATATCGTGGAGTGTGTTATTTGTAGCAAATGTAAAGGACTTCAAAGCAGCAGTGATAACTTATATACCTGTGAAGTTCTTTTTAAGGAAGATTTTTCATCAGAACCTACATAAAATTCACTTATAAATCAATGTGCTCTTTGAACCTAGGTAGAGAAAAAGGAACATTTTTTTTTAGATTCTTCAAGTGAGAACCTGTCCATATTACAGTCCCAATGACTGCAGGAATCAGGACTGTCCTGTGTATCAAAACATGTCTGAAAATCTTCCCGTCAAACTTAACCAGAAATGGCTGGAGAGGAGCATGACCTGGTTCCTCTCACAGATGAGGAGGACCTGAATAAGTGTTTCCAAGGACACAGAGAAACTGCTCAAGGTAACTCCATTTGGAGCATCCGTGTACAGTAAATATTAGCTTGCACACTAATTCTCACCCTGCAGTGTGCATCAGTAGCTCACACACTATATTTGCGACAAAATGCGTTTTGCATTGGCCAAGGGTGAAATTGTGCACGAGGCAGTGTCACTGCACTGATCTCAATGCATCTTTCCTGAGTTTCCTTGTAACAGCCATTCCCCATCTCTCTGGATCTCCTGGAGTAGAAGCTAAACTTGAGGCTTCCAGTTTAGCAACCAGACCAACAATCTGCCACTCCTCCAAAGGTCAGTGGAATGAGGCTTCCCAGTATTGTTCTGCTGTCCATATGGTCACCTTCTTAGGTTGGGAAAGCACACATGTGGCTGCCAGAAGAACGCTGGTTCCTAGTATGCTGTGAGAGAAAGCACCTTTCCATTGTTTAGCAATACCTATGTAACACTGGCTTTTGGATACAGTCGTAGGGAATAAATCATGCTCTTCCCAGACCCCGCACCTCTGGTGCTATTGTTTTCCTTTCATGCAGTAAAATGTGTCATAAATCATGTCTTTATAACTGAACATTGTATCAGGCTGTGAGTACATTCCTCCATTAAGGAAACAGCCACTAGAGAAGGGTCACTCCAGACAAATGCTGTGCCAGAGAAAATGCTTCTGTGGAAAAGGCACTGGACAACCCTTGCCAGCAGCACCCTTTGGTCCCCCGAGGGGCAGGGATGGGTACAGACAGCTGTGTATTTGCTCTACCCTGGTGCTGAGCTGGTCAGCCTCACGCCAGCTCTCTTTGGGATCTGGATGGCTGTGTGTGCCTGAGCTCACAGCTTCCACCAAGGAGCTTTCATGGGCACAGCCCCAGGCAGGGTCAGCTCATGCCCTACCACGTCTCTACACTGAGAAGCCCAAAGTGAAGTTGAAGGCTGAAGAGCCAGGAGGTGATGAAGCTGTCCTACAGTGCTCCATTAAATCAGGAATTAGCTATGCAGCCCCTTGGTCCCCTTGGGCTGGCAGCAATGACTCAGTAACCAGATAGACTGCTCTGATGTCCAGTGCTGCTTTTATCCAGCATAAGGAGCTGCCCCAGAGAGGGCAGCACAGTGTGCTAGCATGCCTCACAATATGTGGTTTGCAAAACGGTCCAAAGATTGCTGCTAACATCACAAACCCAGGGCAGCTGGACTGATGGGCAGCTGGGATGTGAGGGATGAGGACTTGCTATGTATTACCCCTGATTAGTCAACACAAGCAGCCCCATTTCCCTTTGGTGTTCTGGAGAAAGCTGTGGTACTTGAAGGATAGCAATGCTCCATAGAAAACTATTATTGATGCCTGGGATGAAGAAGCAAGCAACTAGTTTTGCAGCCTAAGGACTGTGTTAAGTGCAGTATGTTCTTTCCCACTGGGGAAGAGTGACCCAGGCCTCAACAGGATTTTGTTTTCTCTGCAATATTGTGGTTACACTCCAGCAAAGCACAGACATAGATGAGATAAGCTTAAGCAGTCCCAGGGCACAGACCACAACTTTTTGCTCTCTGTACTGGCGAGGGAAGACAGGCTGGGAGGGGTGAAAAGGGGCCATAGAGCAGCACAGATGAGGGGTTTTTTGCCTAATTCAGCAATGTAACTCAAGCAGAATCTTTGGCTGCCTGCTCCTGACTGGGATGATTAACAAATAAGTAGTTCCCCGATTATCAGCTGCAGAAGTAATAGTCAATTTAACAAGCCAAATATTACGTTTTTCTCACAGTGGGAGGATTGTCCCTATTGGGGTGGCCTGGAAAATGCCCAAATGGGCATGAGAAATTGGCTGGAGTGCAGGCAAATACTATGTAAATTAAGAGACTGTCTTTTCCTGGGATAGTTTTCAGTCTTCAGCCTCTACTTGAAAAATTCCAGGTAGTGCAGACTGGTGCACATGTGGACATAGGGCACAGGACATTTTGTTTATTCTTTTTCCTGTTGTTACCTTTTGTTTTTCTCTACCCATTTATTGGCAGTGATTGCAAGGCAAACTAAGCATCTTTTCTTCTGGCATAGCTTCCCTTCTCTTGTGTCCTCACTCCCTGTTCAGGTGGCTCTCACTGCAGAGATAGAGGGATCTCTGTTCTTAATTTTTCCCATCAATTCTGGCTTGAATCACAGCTGACATGAATTTTATTGTTGAGAGGGCAGAGGTCCAGAGGATACCAAGTAGCTGTCATCACCAGGTAAGAGTAGAAATCAACAACTAATCCAGATTTTTTCATTTATTTACAGTATTTAATTATTAGTGTCTGAATATCTAAGCTCCTTTCTTTTAAGGTTGCCCAAACTATCACACTCCTATGTCACTACTGGGCTCTTGTATGGCATTGAAGCTGAGCCTTGGAGGAGTTAATTGAGTGTAGCAGTGTAGGTGGAAACTAAATGTAGAAGTTGTGAGTCACAGTCAATTTCTCATTTCCCTGTATTGTTTCTATTGCTTGTACTGTTTTCAGACCTTCAGTTTCTAAAAACTGGCAGCTTTAGCCAGGCCAGTAGAAATAAACAGCAATCTATAATTAACATCAGAGAAATAAATACCCTGAAGACTAACCAATACATATAACTAGCAGTTACCTGACATCCTGAGTTGGAGAGGTTCTGCTTGTTGGAGAGCTTGGTCAGGTTAACTGATGGCATAACCAAAAAAGGCCCATGCGGGGTTTTGGTTGGCAGAGAGTGGCAAGAGTCCATCCAGGGCACCAATGCCAAGTCAGACAGGAAATTTGAGAACCCATTGAGGAAGCTAAAGGAGCACAAAGGGAACTCCAAATTCAAACCAGACAATAGAACACTATTGATGCAGAAGGGGGAAGAACAGTGTTTGTACATACACTGTACTTGTTTAAGATCTCTGAAGGCACTCATGTTGATAAGGCACAAAAATACATCATAGAATGTTTTGAGTTGAAAGAGACCTTAAAGGCAGTCTAGCTTCAACACTTTCCACTAGACTAGGTTATTCAAGGCCTCATCCAACCTGTCCTTAAATGCTTCCAGGTAACAGCTTCTTCCAGGGAACCAGACACAGCTTCTCTGAGAGACACGTGCCAGTGCCTCACCACGTTCACAGGAAGGAATTTCTTCCTAATTTCTAATCTAAACCTTCCCTCTTTCATTATGAAGTCATTGCCCCTTGTTCTGTCACTCCGCGCCTTTGTCAAAAGTCCGTCTCCATCTCTCTTGCAGCCCCTTTAGGAGCTGGAAGGAGCTCTAAGGTCTCCCCAGAACCTTCCTTTCTTGAGGCTGTAAAACTCCAGCTTTCTGAGCCTATCTTTCTAGCAGAGGTGCTCCAGTCCTCTGAACATCTTCCTATCCTCCTCCTTGCTTCAGCATGTCCATGTCCTTGTGTTGGGAACCCCAGAGCTGGATGCAGCTCTCCAGGTGGGGTCTCATGAGGGCAGAGCAGAGGGGCAGAATCCCCTCCCTTGCCTTGCTGGCCACACTGCTTTGGATGCAGACCAGGATGTGCCTGGCTATCTGGGCTGTGAATGCATATTGCTGGTTTCTTGTTCATCAGTGTCACCAAATCCTTCTGCTCAGGGCTGCTCTCAATCCATTCTCCACCTAGCCTCTGTCTGTGCTATGGAATTACCCCCACCCGAGTCCAGGACCTTGCACTTGGCCTTGTTGAACTTCACACGGCTCAAAAAATCCACCTCGTCAGTCTGACCAGGTCCCTTTGGTTGACATCCCTTTCCCCCAGTATGTTGACAAGCTGTTATGGGGACCAGGGAAACAGATAGATATTTTAGCCCATTTCACAGGAGATAGAAAATTACAGTTTCAAAAGATTTCAAAAGCTGATCAGCTTGAACTCCAACTGGAACAGTTGGAACAACCATGGTTATTGTATAGGAGGTTTTTTAACATAACACCCTAAATCATTGAATTGCATATGCTCTTTGTTAGCATTTGCATGTGGGTAAAATATCAGTTTGTGAGAGATTACCATGGAGATGAGGAGAATCACAGCCTCAGTCCTACAGACTTAACCCAATGTGTCAACATGATCCCAGAACCACTTACGTGGCTTGGCTTCACATATGTGTCATTCAGCAAAATCAAGGAATAGTCATTGTGCATTATCCTACTCAGCTGGGAAAAGAGGAAGAAGAATTAAGCTTTGGTCACACAGCTTGTGGACTTAAGAAGCCTCACTGCATAGACACATGGCTCTAACAAGCTGAAGAGAGCTTATTTATTTTTTTCTAAAAATATGCATCAGGTTGCCTTGAAATTATGGCTTCACCTGGGCTGTGTCCTGCCAAATTTCAACGTTAAAATTTGCATGAATAACCATAGAGAACAAGCATGAAGCTGATGATATCACTGATGACTGATGATGACTGATGTGATAGCTTTCCAGAGGCTACTGATGGAGGTGCTGCCATGGGGCAGCCTGGTCCAGGGATCCAGATCTCATGCCAAAGAAGGGCACAGGGAGGCAGACTCAGCATCACCATCTCCCTTCTCCAAGCATGAATCCAGACTGCTGTGCACACCAGGAGGAGGAGAAGGATGATCCTGAAGAAGAGCTCTCTGATGGAGGCTTATGAAGGAAAAACAGGTTTCTTTGTCCCAAATAATATTTAAACCTTGGAGTTGTACTTGGGTTCCAGAGGCACTTAACCCATGAACCTCTTAACTAAGCCTAACTGATGGGGAAGAGATTGAGATACTGCCTGTGTCCTCCATCCAACTCAGCATAGAGAATGGCACAGAGCACTGAGGGCACATCCAAAACTTTGGAATGGGGCTCCCATCACTAGAAGTGACTTGGAGGCATTTGAATCATTGTTCTCTATTACAGGGATATTCCTTTTCCCTGGGATTGATATTGAGCTGTTCCTAATCTTCCATTTAATGAATGGCACATAATCCTCACTTTGGTTTCTACTGATTTCTGATCTAAATAGATCAGATTGTACAGTTAACTCAACTGTTTTATCTGACCACCTCAACAGAAAATGACTTAAAAATTTCATTTCAAGTTGCTATAAATTATCTGTTTCTACTTTGGTAATTGAACCAGCAATATGCGTGATAGGATTAATCTTTATCGGCCACAGCTTCACCAGCTCTATTCTAGATAGAAGCAGTCACCCTTTAGAGTAGCACAGCCTTAGCCAGACCCAGGAGTTATTGGTTTGCTAGTAAGATGCAACTTGTGTCTTTCATTTTCAGGGGAAAAAAAAGTCACTCAAAATTTAGAGTAGAAAACAATTTTGCAGTAGGCTCAATGAGATACAAAGAGATGCCTTCAAGAAATATAAGCAGAGCAGAGCTAGCTGATGCCTCTGTCATGCAGACTTTGATTCATATTTCAAAGACTGAACTGAGAGTGGATTTGTGCTTCCAAACTTGGTTTGGAACAAACATTGTATTTGAGTTTGTTTTCTTATAAACCATATAAAACCCATACACATTCTTCCTTATAAGCTCTTCTCTTTCCTCTTATTGTCTGTGCTTGTAAATGTCTGTTCTCAGTTTTGACTCCTAGCAGATAGTTTCCTGAATGAATTCAGGTTTATTGCATTCTAGTTTTGATATTCCAGTCTCAAAATGTGCCATTTTATACCTGAAGTATCTCATTTACTTCTAAAGCATTGCTTGAGATTTGAAGAAGACTTGAGACTCACCTAAGCTCAAGTACAACTGGTTGAGCACATGCAAAGCACCAAGAGTCAGTCTTAAAAGGATCCAGTATAAATCATTGCACCACTGGTACTGGAGAATGTGTTCAGTCTCAGCATTTCCAGAACAAGTAGACACTATTCTGAAACCAAGAGAGATTACAAACTTGTGTCTGGGCTTCAACAGAAAATGGGAAATTATCAGGAAACAGTTATTGGGAAAATTAATTTGGTTCTCAAAATGATACTATCCATTACAGCAATGTGTTGTGTTGTGCTGGGAAAAATATCCAAAAGGAAAAAAAATTCACAGATCATTAACAGCAAAAATAATGATGCAGTAATTCTGGTAATTAGAAAAATAACCAACCATAATAAAGTGGAGTATAATCAAAGGACTCTTATATTAGAAAAATATGCAGATTACAAAGGGAGGCTGTTAATGATATATAGAAACTGAATAATAATACTGAACAATCGGTCATCTGAAATCATGTTTTAGACACATAAGCAATTCCCCTATTTACACATGGTTGTCCTCTTGTTCCTTTCCACAATATTTACTTTCTTATGCACTGGGCATAGTTAGTGACATAACCAGAACTTCAAAGAGCCTTTCAAACACAGAATTCAGCTTACCCAAGTAGTCCCTTTAAGTGCCCATTAAAGCTGTGATATGACAGCAGCAACATTTACAATCCTGAGAGTCAAGATAATATCCTGGTGTACACTGCAAATGACAGAAAACTCTTCTTGTTGCCATCAGAATGGAGTGTTGAATTTTTAAGATGCACTTTATCCATCAGGCTCTGATGGAAAAATAATAATAGCAGGGGGGAGAGTAGACTGATGATCTTCTGGTCATTTAGCTCTTCCTGTTTTCTCTCTACCTTGGAAGAATTTTTATGTCAATTTTGAATCAAATTAACCATTTAAGGAAATCTGATCTTAGCTTGTCACTGGCAGGTATTTTTCCCTACATACAGGTTATCTCTTCTACCTAAACTACATGGGCTCACATTGTTCAGAAACATGTTCTAAGTCTTTATTTTGGTAAAGGATAATTTATTTTTTACTTTCTTTTTTTTTAAAACTTTTTTAAAATAAAATTTTAAACTAATTAAGTCTGGAATTGGATCACTTTCAGGGTCATTTTATGAAAATCTTTTTTCAGATATGGAGTCTGAGTTTTGGTCTGATAATGGTCGGATTAATCCCATATTGCTCCATCCTGCTTAAAGCTGGGTAGATAATTTGAGGTGTTGATCTATAACCAACAGAGAGACAGAGGTACCTCAAGTGGAGTCACATCACTAAGGAATAGTTTAACATATTTTGGAGCAGAAAGGATGTTCTTCAGAGATTCTTTTTTCTCTCTGCGGCCAATAGTAGGACAACTTAAGGCAGGTACATAATTTTTCAGAAGCTGAAATGAAGAGTCAGATACAAAGAATCATCAGTTATTGAGGGATTAGCCGTCTGTGCATGTCTTTTCTACTGAACTCAACACAGCACCTGGTCTTTCCCTTTCATTCAGCTCAGACAAACTTTTCCAAAGGAAGGTCCAGGAGTGCCTGGTTCACCCTAGGATACTGAATGGGGGCTCAGGTAACCTCTTCCAGACCTTCCCAGTCTATAATATTGTATGGAATAAAGATCAATTTCTGGATCAGAGTTCTCTACAATTAGTCTCTGAAAGTGCCTCTTCCTCTCCAACAGCAAAAAAGTGAGCTCAGACACAAACATCGTCATCAAATATGTTTATCTTTAATCTGGCAAATCCCACCATTACATTTCAAATAGAAAGCATATCTTGTGCAATTTAGTCTCAAATATTTACAGTTTTGATCTTGCAGCTGGGTATCTCCTACTTTCTAGCAAAGGACAAAGATTTCCAAAGACATTGCAATGCATACAATATTTATTCAAAGTCAAGTCTCTCTGATATCTGTTATTGAGTGATAATGTGAGAGGTTGAAGAGCAACCTCACAGTTTATATTTCAGTGCAATTTCTGGTTGTCTAGAGACCAGATGTTTAAGCAAGAAGATGATTAGCACGGAGTAGGTGGAAGGTTTGAGGACAGGATGATAATGTAGAACAGAAGATTACACACTCTCCAGAATCTTATGTGACTATAAATCAGTTGGCTTCTTCAAGCTGCATGAGGAGAGAAATTCCCTGTATGTCATCTGCCAAAAAAAAAAATTCCTAACAGTGAGAATAGTTATAGCCTGGCTTTGACATAAAGTATTTAATAAACTAGTGGGAAGAAAGCAATTTTATTTGAATTTTAAGGTAGAAGGAATTTAAAAATAAATTGAAGATCACCTTCTACCGTATTGTTACAATGAAGTTGAATGGATAAAAGAGGGCAACACAGAAAAGTCAAAGCAATATATAGAATGAGTCTTTGGAGAAAGCAGATTTTTTCCTGTATGTATGGAAAAGGAATTATAACCCTGACCCATTCACCAAAATACCAAAGCAGGGATTAATACAGTAAACTACTTCTCTCTCTGTCCTTCACAACATTATGCTAAACAGACCTCTCAAAAAGGAGCAGGGACAAAATAGATCAGTCTCATCAGAAAATGGGTGACCACAGTTTCAGGTGCATGGTACCTCTTGGGTTACAAATCCCTGCCATATCTAGAAAGTGCACTTCAGCATAGTTCAAGAAGAAATATAACCCTTATTCCACCTGATTTCTACATCTGATGACATATTATCTTTACACTACATGCTGGCAACCTAACCTATTTTTCTAACAAGTTCAAAACCAAAAGCAGTGGTAAAATTCTGGCATCAAGTTCTAATTTGAATGTCACAAAAATTTTTCCCAATGTCTGAACTTTGGACACTTTTTCCTCACTCTGGATGTTTTCGACCCCGTTTTAAATGTAGAATGAATTCTACTTAGGACTGACTGGCTCAAGCCCTCAGGCTGTGACCTTTTGCCACAGCAGCAGCAGCAATACTATTGCACAATAGCAAAATGATATGATGTGTTTTTCATAGAGACTGATTTATGAGACAATAGTTTATTTTCCTTCAAAGACAAGGAAGATATAAACAGGATCTAAACTTTCTTCCTGCAATCATTTACTTATGTTCTGCACTTCATTTATCAGAGTGAGCTAATTGACATCAGACAGTCATGCACACAAAGTTAAATAAGTGCATGAATACCATCACTAGCACAGAGGGTCAAAACCTAAATGAAAGCCCTTAGGCAAACAGTTATATATATTCAAGCGGATGGTTAGGGAGTTACAGATTGTCAGCTGAGCTCTGGTACTTGGCTTGTGCATGTTCTTAATGTGCAAGAGCACAACTCCACTTTGACACAAGCGGTGGAGGAGAGATTTAAGCACGAGCATCTTCCAGGGCAGTTGACATACACCTCTAAGAGCAGGAACACGCACAGTGATGACAGCTCAACAGCAAGCAGCATCTCAGTAAAGGTCAGCAGAGATGTGCTGCCAAACTTCTGAACCATCCTTCTTCAAACACACTTTTCAAAGGTCATCACTGCAAGTAATGGGAGGACTGGTGCAGGGGATGAGGAGTGTGTTTCCATTTTATCTCAAGAAATTGCCCAAATCTTGCTGTAAGCTTTGGGAAAGGACCTGTAGATCCCTTGGAAAATAAATCTTTATTTTATCTCAACACTGTCTCTTTCAAGAAAGAGCAAGACTCAAAAGATTTGTGCAGCTGAAGTGATTACTGAAATTCCTCTGAAGCATTTACTTAAACAGAGTGAACCCTTGACTAGCAGAAAAAATTTTAAAAGACTATATAAAAAAGTTTTTCTTTACAAATGACTTTTTGTTGATTCTCTGCTGACCCAAATTTGAGAAATGCCATGCAAACTAACATATTTTAGTGCTGAATGTGTTATAGAAATGTGTCAGCTTGTCTGGGTCTTCTTCATCTATGGAGGCAAAATCAATTCTTCAGAAACAAAAGAAAGATATGAGTTTTATGTGACAAGCCACCACGCAGAGGAAGGATGACAGTGTAACTCAGAGCTTTGTTGATATGAGGGGTATATGTGCTGAAAGAGAGACTCTTTGTGCCTTCCTACAAAAGGCCTGAAAGGACATAAAACAATCAAGAAGCTTGACAGCACTCAGGCACAATAAACAAGGTCTGACAGTGTGCTGACTTAACCTGAGTTGTGTGAATTACAATAGCTCATTTGTTAGAAACACAGAGGTGCACTCAGTGAGAGGAAACAAAAAATAATTCTTGACACCATCAGGGAACACTAGTCTGTGTGATAGGATCAATCTCATATCTTTTTTTTAAAAAAGGCTTTGCAAAGGACAGGAGATTTGAAAAGTGAGGTTGCTCCAAAACACTCATCATAGATCCTGGGAAGGACTTACCTTGGTCTGAACTGCACAAGAGGACGTGATACTCTAAGAATCACATAAAACTGAACTGTTCAGTTCTGTTGCCCCTATCATGAGAAGGACGTGCTGTAGTGAGTTCAGAGGAGGACATGAAGATGATCAGAGGGCTGGAGCACCTCTGCTATAGAGATAGACTGAGAGAGTTGGGATTGTTCAGCCTGGAGAAGGCTCCAGGGAGACCCTAGAGTCCCTTTGAGTAGCTATAAAGGCTCTAAAACAGTGGAGTGGGGTTTTTGACAAGGACATGGAGTGACAGGACAAGGAGCATCAGCTTCAGACTGACAGAGGGAAGGTTTATATTAGGTATTAGGAAGGAATTCTTTCCTATGAGGGTGGTGAGGCACTGGCACATGTCTCTCAGAGAAGCTGTGTCTGTTTTGTTCCTGGGAGCGTTTAAGACCAGGTTGGACGGGGCTTTGAGCAACCTGGTCTAGTGGATGTCATGGCTACTAAAGGCAAGAGTCTTGGAACTATATCATCTCTCATGCCCCTCTTAACTCAAGCCACTCTGTGATTCTGATCCTATGATTGTGTGCTGCAGGAACTGAAATGACGACATTATTATTATCAGTCATTTTGAGCACCATGCAAAATCATTTTGTTCACCTCTGAACTTATCCCAGATTTTGACAGAATTTTCCAAAAAGCTTCAGTGGGAAGGTTTAGGGAAGATGAGGAATGTAATGTAATCTAAACCTACCCTCCTTCAGGTTAAGACCATTTCCCCTTGCTCCATCACTATTTGCCCTTGTGAAAAGTTTCTCTTCAGCCTTCTTGAAAGTCCCTTTTAGGTACTGGAAGACACTCAAAGGTGTTGTCCAGCTACCTCTGCTGTCCTAGCAGGCATGGCAGCTGCTGGAGTGGGAATGGACACCCTGGCTCTGGCAGGCGTTCTTGGTGTCACTGGTGCCTCTGCTGCTGCTGTGTTCAGGAGCTGCAGCACAGCCCCAGGAGATGCGGCCGGACGAAAGCTGCTGCTGGATTGTACCTTACCCGATGTAACCACTAGATGGGGAGAGGCACTCGCAAAACAAGCTCCGTGTACCGCGATGTTCCCTAAAGGACCCCAGGGGCAGCTCCAAAACCGAGCGCATCTTGCTCCCGAGAAAACATCCAGGCAGATCGCAGTGCTGACCTCCACTCTTCACTGCAGCCTATAAACTGCTCCACCGCTCTGGGGCTATGTGCTCTCCTTCCCACCTCAGTGTACATAACATTAATTACTCGTGTCAGATTCCAGCTCCAGAACTGAAAATGTCCAGCAACTGCTCCCACAGAAAAGCTGCCAGGCCAGAAAACTGTTCTATGTTTGTTTTTTTTTCCCTCACGCAGGCTATAAACCACACCAGAAACAGTGGGGCCATGCACTTTCCTTCTCACTTAAATGTGCAATCCTGTTTTTTTTAAATAGCCAGCAACTAAGCTTGGAAATGGCAAACATTCATGGATTGCTCCCACCCAAAAGTGCCAGGACAGAGAATTCTTGCTGTCTTTCATTCTCCTATTGCAGCCTGTAAACTGCTGTAATTGTTGGTAAACTGCACTACCAGCACAGGCTAAGATCCCAAGTGAACTCACCCAGTACCATGAGTCATTTGAAACTGAAAAAATGTGATTGTGCACTTAAATTAGGAAGGGAAGTGCATGGCTCCAGTGTCAGTGCTGCAGTTTGTAGGATGCACAGGGAAAGAGCAGGCTACAGCAGGAAGGTAAAGGCCAGCAATACCTTTCTGATCTGTCACCTACTGTTTTGGAGTCATCGCCAGGTGTTTTGAGTATCTGGCCTTATTTGGTGTGGTGATGCATTTAGCTGGCTAGGCAAGTTCATATACCCATCTGGATGCACTGTTGAAAGGCTACATGGGGAAGGATATGGCCAGGAACAGCTGTTCTGTCACCTTTTGTGTTGAAGCAGTCACCAGGCATTTTTGGTTTTGGAGCTCTATCTCTGTTGAAGTCAGAGAGTGTGATTGCACACTTAGCTGGCTAGGCTAGCATGTAGCCTTTAGTGTTGGTGCTGCTGCTGAAAAGCTACAGGGGAAAAAGCAAAAGCCAGTAAGAGTTTTCTGGCATCTTTCCGTGGGAGTACTCACTGGATATTTTCAATTTTGCATCTGTATTTGGGGAGAGTTGCAGAGTGTCATGGTGCATTTAGGTTCCTAATCTTGACTTGGTAGCCTTTCAACAGGCTCAGGTGATAGTGTTGATTAGGTGTTAAAGACAGACCTCTGGTTTGGGTGGGACTAGAACAGTCAATAGCAATAGCTCTCAGGGCTGACCACTTCATTTGTGTAAGCCTTAGCTGGCAGCTGGCCTTTTTCTTGCTGGCCGTGGTCACCTCCGTGGTTAGGTGTTAGAGCAGAGGCAGAGCTCTGGTTTTGTGGCTTTGAATGGGAATGCCAAGGAAAACTGAGGCCTAACATCTGCTTTTGGCCTTGGCAGTTCTGCACGCATTTAGTTTATCTTTGCTTGTCTGCATTTTCACCACACCCATGGCCACCACTCCCGATTCCTGACAGCCCCAGGATGGCTAGGGACATTTCAAGAGCTGTGCATGATTACTTATTAATTACTAGGTAGTCATCCAGAGACTATATTCCCAAGCTGATAGCATTCCTGCACACCTTGTTAGTGTGGTTCACTAGGTCTGGAGAAGACTTTACTGCAGAATCCTCTCCAAACCAGCTCTGCTTTGGTCTGTGGTTGGAGGACCTCATTCCCAGCTGTTCAAGAGAGTCCTGAGCTATGTAGCTGGACTTGTTCTTCTATTCACTCAGGAACAGCTATTTTTTTCAGCTCTTATGGAGCCTGAAATAGGGTCAGAAGGCTGCAACACAGCAATGTGATCCAGGATTTTAATAAGTATACATCTGGCATTAACAGGAGCATGTAGAAATACCCTCCTTGTACTGCAGTACCAGCACCCAAAAAAATTGGTTGTAGACTGGAAGGTGACATAGGCCACTTCTTGGTATATTCAATTTTTCCTTAAGCATCAGTGGCTCAAAGCATTTGCTTTTAGCATTGATTGAACTGAATAGAGTGCTTTGAGAGAAACATCATTTGCTCCTTTCAGATTCAGGCTCACAGAAAATTTGAGCAATTACTAATATAAGTGGAGGGAATGGGTCTTGGTTATACAATTAAAGGCATTTTTAGTAAAAGTAAAGATGCATTTTAAAAATGCAAGTTTGGGACATACCTACACTTATTCTCTTATTCCACTTGTTGCTGTGAAAGTTTGACATATTTCTTGGCAACAAAAATGTAGAGCCCCTACTTAGTTATTATGCTGCTTCCAGAGACGTGGTCTCCAGTGTAAGGGCTCCCCATGTTCAGTCATGCAGTTACATGTGAGGATCTCTAGGAACAGTGAATACAAATTATATATCAAAGCATTTCTTTGTTAATTTATACAACTTTTTTTTTTTTTTTGGCCCTGTGGCCTTATTTTTAGGAACTTAACAGCTAGGAGTGCTTAAAAATTTCTAAAATTCACATCGGCAAATAGAGAGAGACTGGGACACTGGTGCTTCTGCTCATTTTCTCTTCCTCCTAGGAAAAGACTGGAATAATGAGTTTACATAGAAGCCTGCAAACAATGTAACATGTTTTCAAGTTCTAATCATGTCTTCAACATCCCTTCTACTGAAATGTCTTCCCTAATCAGATAGAAGACAGAGCCCTCTTCTTGTGCTTGAGTCCCTAAATGTATCTTTTAAAGGACACCGTGCAGAAGAGTGTTAAGGAGGGCAGAATCTGTCAGCTAACAGAGGTGAAATTCCTGGTGCAGCTAGTAGTGAGGCTGAGGATGCTATTCCTAGTAGGCACGTTGCACACGCACACACACACACGCACCATAACACACATAATACACATAAATGCATGGCCACCACATAGATCTTCTACATATACACACAGATCACTCCCATCATCCCCAATGGCATCAACAGCTGCCAGGGCTTTGTACCACCAAAAGTGATTCTCACAGAAAATGCAAGGTCCTTAGGGAAATGACCTACAGTGTGATCTTACTAGTTGGAAAAAGTGAGATGGACACACAAAATGATTCAATCTGCAGAGTCTTTGGTCCCTGGCCACTGGAAGAATGACTGGCTCTTCAGAAAAATGAGGAGAAATACAAAAGACTTATTTGTGCTGCCTGAAGAGTCACTCTTAAAGCCTTCTCCAGCATTCCTTTGCCTTGGGATTAGTTAGATCAAGGGCTGCCCCTTGCAGAATTACAGCAGACAACACAGCAGGTGCATGTGACTTGAAATTGCATGTGGCAGTTGTTTCACATCACCAAAAGAAAGCCTATAAGCCTTTGTTAGATTAAATAACATCCCTGAAAAATGCTTTGTATTAAAAGGAAATCTAGGAGTTGAGAGGCCTTTCTTGTTTAAAAGACTTGGAGCCATGCATTGTTTAAAAGACTGGAAAAATGAGGTCTTAACATATAAAGAGGGATCACCTCACTTTATACAAGATCTCTTCTGTCTTTGAACTACCAGTTCTCCTGAACAACTGGCAGCACATAAGACCATGTTAACTAGTTCTCAGGTTATCCATAATACAATCTGGTCTTTGTAGTGTTTACAGTTTGAAGTTTCATGATCAAGATGCCTGGTTACCTGCTGCCATAGTCCCCTTGTCTTTTTGTTTCTTTGGAGCTTGAAGCTGGGGAACAGTTGCCCACAGGTTCTTGTTCCAACTCAATTCTAGCTGATGCTGTCTCTAGGGTGAACAGATCTTGCCTGGCACGTGGACCAACTACAGCCTCAGCCTGAGCAGATCTTGTGAAATATCTATTGGCAAGGATCATAGGATCATTAAGGCTGGAAAACACTTCTGAGATCATCGAGTCCAACCTCTGACTGTCCAGTACCTTGTCAAACAGAGCATGGCATAAAGTGCCACGTCAAGTTGTTTCTGGAACACCTCCAGGGATGGTGACTCCACCATTTTCCTGAACAGTTCATTCCAATGTTTAACAACCCTTTCCACAAAGAAACTCCTCCTGATGTCCAGCCTGAATCTCCCCTGGCACAACTTGGGGCCATTTCCTCTCATCCCATTGCTGGTTGCTTAGGAGAAGAGATCAACCCCACCTGGCCACAACCTTCTCTCAGGCAGTTGTAGAGAGTGAGGAGGTCTCCCATGAGCCTCGTTTGCTCCAGGCTGAACAACCCCAGCTCTCTCAGCCACTCCTCGTAGGACTTACCCTGTAGACCCTTCACCAGCTCCATTGCCCTTCTCTGGCCATGGTTCAGCACCTCAATGTCCTTCCTGAACTGAGGGGCCCAGAACTGGGTTGACTCAAAGGAGCAAAAGCAGCAGTGTTTTTTGGGGTATCAATTTCAGCTCCCTAGGATTGCAAACTCTTGCTTTGACTGGTAGAGTTTGGATGCTTCTGAAAGGGTAAAACCTGAGGATTCCATGAAATGGGAGGGGTTTGAGTGGACTAGTGTGGGGGCTCATGCATTGCTCTCTTTAAAAAACAAAAAGATGCAAAACCCAGATGAGGTCTTTTAACTTCAAGGAGTGGGAGATTATTCAGAACCTCAGTCTGGAGTGAACTGGTTCATTTTCTTTGTGTCAGAACACACAATTTGAGATGATGACATTTCAAAAAGGAAGCTCTCAAATAGGTTTCTTTATTTTAACTCCATTACTGTCCGGGTGCTTTAAAGCTTGGTGAGTCAGTCTGCCCATGTTGACCTAAAGCGCAGAACAATAAAGGAAAAGAGTGAAGACAGGAAAGCTTTTCTACTGAAGTAAAAATTACTTTTACTCTTTAAAAGGCTCACTGTCACACATTTTTGTCCTTTGTGATCAAATGAAATACATGTTCATGATTTCTTATGACCAAGGTCTGTAACAATCAAATCTTAGAGTTGAATATGTCACTCTTTTTCAAAATTTTGAGCTAATTCAGAATGTTAGCAAAATAATTACTGTATTAAAATCACCTTCTTCACAGATTTTGGGTATTTTGTTTTGTGATAAATTATTTTTTATGTCAAGCTATTCATTTAAATACAGTAATATTAATTAATAATTAGATTAATTATTAACTAATAAGTAACAATATTGATTGTTTGCACTGTTTCTGCACTCTGCTTGACCTCATCTATTCTTCTCATTACATGGCCCTATGGATTCTCTGGCAGGCTTCCTATTTCTGTTGTTTCTGAAGAAAGACTGATGACTGATTTTGATTGTCTTTGCTGGTCTTTTTTAAATATTTTTTTTCTTAGCCTACCCTGCTATGTTTACACTCTACTATTTTCATCATTTAGACACAGCAAGCATTTTTCAAGAATGTCTGTAGGCATTTCATTAGTTTATAGATAAAGAAAATTGGTTGGTATTTCAAGTGTTTCCTGACATACCAGGCTGTAATACTTAATTTTTCAGAAGCAGAACTAAAACATATTCAATAAATATGATGTTGAAAACTTAACAGTTAATTTACTAACAGTCTATCTGTAAAAAAGACTTTTCAGGTACTGTATCGTTTATGTTTTGCTCTTCTCAACAGAACAGTGTTACAATGTTTAACATTATCTGATCTTTATTACTGCAGAAAATGAGTAACATCAGAAAAATGTTCCATCCATTCAACATGAAATGATACAGAATACTCTATCAATCACACTGTGGCCTCTTGCCAGTGAACATTCTGAGAAATACTTTCACTTGCAAACCTAAAAGCTTGCAGAAAAGGATATGCCTTGAAAAAAATAGAAGGTTGTGTGGGCAAATTTATCCAAAGTATGTAAACTTTAAGGCATGCACAACCCTTTTTAGAGATATGTTGGCTTTTTAAAACAAGATGTTTCATCACAGTGCATTTGATGAATGTGTTGTGGGAAAGCATATATCAGATTATAAATTCCTGAGAAAATCACAGCTTAGTAAATAGCCTGGGACTGTTGTGAGAGTGTTTGCCTAAGTCAAGTGGAAGCTGGGGCTCTGATCCCGTATCCACCTCTTACAGGTAAAGAAATCAGGCAATAAAACAGGTATTGTAATGTGTGGGGTGTGGTGGATTGCCTGTACGTCATCTCAGGCGAAGTTAGGACTTAGGAAGTACTTACAGTCCTTGCTATGCAGTGTTAAGCAAATATAAAGTGAAGCCGTAGTGCAGAAACAAGTAATTATGTATTACTCACTCTTCTGGAAAATCCAAGGCTTCACTGCTAAAAGCTGCTCATGTTTCTCATTAACTTCCTGCTGGTTCTCTGACAAAAAAGGGAAACAGGCATGACTTAGATCCTTACTGACCAAGAATTTGAATGTCTCAGCTCCACATTCAGATTATTCAGCATTCTGCATGTCAGATGGATATTGTTCAACTGTTTTATTTTCTAATTTGTGACTGTATCTGGTGCCTAGATTCTGCACATACAGATATGCTAGGCATTTTGGAACAGTGTAGGAATACTTGACATGGCCTACACAGGCTAATTGGGGTATTGTATGTAACTAGTCACAGGCTCACAGAATGCTCTGTTACAGCAGTGTACATACTAAACACTGAAATACTCACAGAAAATGAGTGGATTCAGCTTTGATTGAAAAACTTCACATTGCCCTGGCCTGTATGTGTGCCCAGTTGGAAAAAAGAAAAGAAGGTAAGTGCATTTAGTCTGATAAAATGGATTGGCAAATTCAACTTTATTTGAAAGAAAATTAACTTGTGAAAAACATCTTTTCAATGCAACTCCAATCACCACTTTGACTCATCTAGAGAAAAACTTGGAGAGGGGGGGAAAGTATGTGTATATAAAATTGATTAATAACAGAGAGCTAATGCAGTAATTTTCTGAAGTCTGGACAGAGTGAGTTGAAGACATTTTGTTGAAGATAGTTGATTTTCTGCTGTCCAAAAGGCAAGTGACAGGATTCTACTTTGAAAATTAAGCATACATCTGTATTTACATTGCTTTGGTCTTGAAATTGATACCGTTCCTCATTTCATCAAATTTCTAGCCAAACTATGATATCCAGTTACATCTTTCCTTAGCCAATGCAAAGTGAGTCCACAGACTGGTTTAAGATTTCCAGTATCGAGGAACTTTCTGTGTCTTTCCTGTAACTGCTGTTTAGCGTGAGGTTCATTATCTCTCCACATTAAATCCTGATCTCCATGCTTCTAGATTTATCCTCTCTGGCTCCTAGTTTCTTAATCATAAAGCTGAAAATTTCTTCTTTTTCTCTTCCTACCAAAGACACCTGGAATAGTTTCCTCCTTGCACTGGCATCTTAGGAATTATGCCTGTCTTGGTACTGATGTGTTCTTATCACAACATTGCTACAATACAAAGATGTCCCCTGGAATCAGTAATTTGGCTAAAGTAATGAATTCAACAGCTTGTTTCCAGAGAAACATGTGCTTGTCAATTGATCTGAACATAGTTCCTTCCATGGTTTCGGTTTTTCGAACACTTAATCCTTTTCTTTTCCATGTCTGGTTGTTAACAAGAAAGCCCTCTTAGCATCCTGCTAAAGGCACACTGCACTTAAATAAAGGGTGAGCTTCTGGAGCAATTCACACCAGGACCCTGGGGCTGTTTGCTATTTCCTCCTCCTCCTTAATTCTTTTTGCCTGTTACTTAGTACCTGTTTAAAGTAAGAGATGGGGTCTGAGGCACTTCAAAACTGCAAATACCTATGACATACTGTTAACTGTCTTCTGACATCATTTCAACTCATGCAAGCAGCTTTCTTCAGGGTGACTGCCCTCTTTGCACACCACACACCTGCCAGTCAGCATTGTTACTGTAAGGCCATGTTCTGGGAAGCTTTGTGTCATGTTTCTCACTAGTAACACAGTGGGAATAGTAGCTCCCATAGCTCCAGTAGCAACCAGGGTATTTTCCTTTGTGTCCCAACTTGGTCATCAGAAAGGTTTTTAAGAAAGATGAGTAGGTAACCTGATTAGGCATAGGTAGTTTTAAACATCATCTATGCTGATGGAAAGAATAATTTAATTTATTATTACATTTTTTATTTAATAATAAATAATTGTGGCTGAATCATCAGCTAGATGGTTGAAAGAACACATTTTACCATTAAAGCTGAAATAGGTAGAGTCTGGCTTTTAGCAGGCACACATCAATTTCTACACCACATTGCTGTAGTAGTCCTCATTTCTTCCTCGTACCCTTTACCACTGAAATAATTTCATGTCCTCTCTGCATTGCTCAACACCTTTTTCAGTGCTCCAGCTCTTTTTTATGTTCCTAATTACTCCTGGAGTATACTCAGCTTCCTCTTCCCATTCATCATCTGTTTGGTTGAGAAGACAAAGTAGAAAGGAAATTGCCTGTTACTTCCCCAGGGTTACGGTTTGTTTTTGTCTCGCCTACCTTATTTTGTATCAGATTGGCTCTTTTTTTTTCCATTTCCTATGTAAAGGTGTGAATCCAATCCCTAATTACTATAAATTATTTTGTTGCCTTGGTAGTATTATCAAGAGTTTAGCCAACATGTCTAGGAAACTGATTTGTCCCCTCTGTTCAGTGGTTGGGAGACCACAATGAAGTTCTGCATCCAGAACTTCAGGATTGAAAATGACAGGCATTGACAGACTGAAGGGAGTCCAGTGGAACGTCACTGGGATGATCAGGGACCGGGACAAACCTACAGAAGGAAACAGTCTAATTTAATTCAGCCTGGAGAAACAAAGGCTATGTGGGGACATAATTTCAGTCTTCTGCAATGTAAAGTGGGATTACAGAGAAGAAAGAGGCAGATTCTTCCTGAAGGTGCACAGTGAAAGGGCAAGGAAAAGTGGACACAGGCTATAAATCGGGAAATTCTGATTTAAGGAAAAGAAGTGTTCACAGCATGGATGGTTAAGCATGGGAGCAGATGTCTAGACATGATGTAGGCTCTCCATTCCTCCAGACAGTCAAAACATGACTTCTTTGAAGCTAGCCCTGCTTAAAATGAGAGATTCAGGCACACCATGTCAGGAAGTTCCTTTATATCTAAATTATTTTGTGATTCTATACATTAATTATTCTGAAACTTCATTTCAGATTTACTAAAATTCACCAACAAACTTACAAGTCATTTAATGGGGGAGCAGGGATGAGGGGGAAAAAGTAGACTGGCAGACAGATGAGTGAACAAATGAAGTGATGCTATCAGATTCCTTTCCCTAGAAATATACTTGTCTTGACCACTGGCAAAAAATTGTAGACCACTAGCCAACATCATTCCTTGACAAATGTTAGTGTCTGCAGTAAGAAATCCAGATTACCATTAGGAGTTTCCTTTAGTGCCACTCTGAATGCAGCTGTAGCAGTATTGGCATGTTTTAACCCATCCTGGCTCCCATGCAGACATGAAAAAGCAGTGTGTTATGATTATTTCTGTTGTGTGACATGTCTACAGGACACCTTTGCAGAATAAGGAAATACTTAAGCAGTGGCAAATACTAACAAGTTGAGACAAGTTGAAACAAGCTAAAGAATCTTCAGCCAATGACACGATAATCAAAGAGGCAAGCTTCAATGAAACAATCATATAGGCAGGAACCGGTTTGGCTTGCAATACCTCACAGAGCTATGTGAAATACAAGAGCTTTCCAAAGCTGTTGCTTGTGAGTTCAAGGAGTGTGAGAGCAGAGAGGAGTGAGGAAATTGAACATATGCAAATTTTATGCAAATATCTTTTGTTAGACTGTGATTGAAGCCGTGGAGGAGGAGCACCATTGCAGGCCAATTTAAAAACCAGGGACAGGCTGTCAGCTTGAGATCAGTCTCTCTATTTCTTCATGCACAGACATGTGGTCAAGGGTTCTTCTCTGTATTCTGTCCTTGAACTGGTTTCCCATAGTGTCATCTGAAACGTAAGTGGTCATACATTTTGTGTCTTTATGATAATATATTTTATTGTATTTCCCACCAGCTTATTTCCTCTGGGACACCACTATATAATAAACAGGATATTTGAGACATAGATCCTTAAATGTGTTGACTTGGAAGTAGATGGCATTGAAGGATGGTTTGGAATGGTGCTCTCCATCATAAAACTACTGTGAAATCTGGTGTGAATGACAGAAACCTGGAACTTGAGTAGCTGAAGTGTGGTATGCATGGGTAAACTGATGAGGAGACTCAGGACTAGATGAACAAGTAATACTAATAATTAGGATTGATATGCATCAGCAGCACAGAGAGAGCAGGGTGTATAGGAAGGTGCTAGAGGCCAGACAGTGCCTGGGACTAAGACCACACTGAATGGCAAACCCAGTATAATAACTATTCATATTAGCACTGTCAGTGTCCATGGCTTTATACAAACAGATTTCAGCCACAGTGTTCAAAAATATACAAACATTAGTGCTTAAACCCTCTTCTCAAAAATTTTGAAGGAAAATACTATGTAAGACAGCTTAGCTTCCTCCAATACACTATTAGTTTTAATAGTTTTAATTTTGGTCTTTGAATTTAATGCAGCCTGAACTGGGCAAGTGAAAATAAAAATAAAGGCAATATGAGCTGGCAAAGCTGTGAGAGAAAAGAAAGGGAAAGGATCAGATTAGGAAGAAAAAAATATGTGATTCATGTTGTGCTACAAAACCAATTCATGAATTCTGTCGTACATTATTTGGAAAGAGTAGTTTGGGTAGCAAACTGGTGGACAGCAACAGAGTTTTAGACAAACATAGCAAATATGAAGGAATATTTTTCAGAGGAGTACTCCAAGGAAGGAAGGCTTCCCTAATTATAGAAAGAAAAAGTATAAATAAAAACTTCAATGGAAGAAAGCAACAAAGGAAACACAGGGAGAAGCATGGAAACAGAAGCATGGAAACAGAAGCATGGAAACAGAATTGAGCTTACAGATTAGAGTGAGCTTTCCCTGAATTTTTTTGCAAAATAGAAAAGCAAGATCACTTCTTGTGCATTAAGTGGATTGACGTATGTCAGTTCTTATCCGAGAGATATTCAGAGAATGAAACATTTAAAGATTGTTGCAACCCTTAACTAGTATTTTTCTCTGATCCCAAGAAGAAGCAAAATATCACTCCTCCTTTTGGAAGTCTGCAGAGGTTTAAGTACACACTTAAGTCATGGGACGACAAATACAATTATGCTTTAGCCATTTCAGTTATTGAAGCTATGTAAATACCTGGAATGGAGAGGTGCAGTATCATGCTGGGTAAGACACTGCACAGAATGATGCCAGTCCCTCAGCTCAGAAAGAATTGTGAGGGATTGAAAAGATGACATTTGTACTTTGCTAGCATATTATTTATAATCCATTGAAAGAAATTGAAATTCTTCCATTGGTTTGAGCAAGCTTTTTATCATGTCTTCCTTCACATCTATGGCACTTCTGTGGTATTTTCCTCTCCTGTTTGCTCTGGCTTTCCTGCACAACTGAACTTTCTGATCTATCCTTACAGCCAGTATGTGCTGCTGGTCCCGTCGGTTGTGCGGAGCGACGCTCCGCAGACGGCTTGTGTGCAGCTGCACAACCTCAGCGAGCCTCTGTCCCTGAGCATCGTCCTGGAATATGGCAGAGTCCAAAACACTCTCTTTGAGGAACCCATGACACAGAATGACTTCTTCAAGTGCAGCGAGTTCAAGGTATTTTCTCTTTTGAAACTACTGAAGAGGGTTTAGTAGCTGGAAATAATTCTGATTGCAACTCTCCTTGTCAGTGGGGGAAAGAAGACAAAGTGTTTAAAATAAGATAAACTGTTGGAAAGGCTGACAAAATAGGAAAAAAAGACCTATGGATTTTAGAAGGGAGCTAGAGAAAGACTTTCCATCTCCATTCACAGAGTGAATAGAAAAAAGCTTTAGATTGCCATCACAGGTGCATGCTCCTTATGGAGCTGTTTAAGTATCAAGCAAGAGAACCCAGATGGGTCGCAGTTATTCCCTTTCCCATGACTGTATACACACAAGATCTGTACACAAAGGAAAAAGAGTCTCAAGGTGAGATCTTCCAGATCTTCCAGAATGCAGCAGGAGAAAACACTTCAGAATTAAAGGTATATGGCTGTGGCAACATGCATATAAGCAGGGAAATGCATGTAAGCAGAGCACAGTTTCAAATCTTATTACCTGGTGACAGATTACAGGCCTTCCACAGCAGAAATTTCCAGAAATTTTCTCACTGACAAAGGTGGGGCTTCTCATGACTTTCCATAAGCTATTTATGACTCAACTGACAGTATCTGACTCTAAAACCCTGGGCATCAGGGACTCTCAGCATGTCTCATTTACCACTTTTCCTCTGGGGTTTTGTTCCTCTCCAGGTTCCTCCTGCTACTTCTGATCCCGTGGCATTCATTTCCTTTTCAGCCAAGGGTGCCACAGTCGACTTAGCTGAGAGAAGATCAGTGGCAATTCAGAATGTGGATGGTGGTGTCTTCATCCAGACAGACAAACCCCTCTACAAGCCAGGACAAACAGGTGGATGAAGGGTTTGAGGCAGCTAGAAAAGTGAGAAATTGAGTGCAAGGGTGGGTCAAGAGTGACAGAAACTTACTCTTGTGGAATAAAAATCTCATCTGAGTTTGGGATCATCAAAGTTAGTGAAGAATAGAACTAACTCACAACAGTGCAACGAAGTAGTAGAATTCATGTATTTGTACTCAGTTAATTAAATTTACAGGGTCTCAGGTTCTGTCAGGTTTACTTGAGGAGAGTCACATAAAAATATCCTTAAAAATACAGAAAATAATAGGTTAAGTTTGGAGCTAATAAAGTTAATATAAAAATGAAGCAAGCATCTCATTTCCTGTCAACTACTCTTTCTCCTTAACTGTTGATCTATTTCAAAGTGCTGATTCCATCACAATATTTAAATGAGAGTACTAGCTGCGGTGGAGTTAGTTTTCTCTTTAGCATAATTATACTTCAATGCTGCACAGAGTCTACACTTAGAAGAAAGACAAATTCTTCCTTCTCTATGATTTTTTCATTGGACTGGTTTGTATAAATAGGTGGTTTTTTTAGGAAATGCTCCAAGGAATGGAGTCCTTCAAGACTGAAGGCAGTAAATTGCATTTACTACAGAGCTTGCTTTAGTTCAAGTGGGTAATAATTGAAGATATTTCAGCTGACATTTGTTTTGGTTTTCTTTTTTCACTGGCTAAGATAATCCTTTCATGTTCTCTGGGCACTCTTTAGTTTTCCAAAAAAAGTCTGGGCAAAGCTCTGTATTGAAAATGATTTATCACTGCTAATAAAAAAAATGATAGAGGCATCTGCATGTGACACTTGGAGATCTGATGATGCCAGGTTGATGGTTGAACTAGACAGTCCTGGAGGTTTCTTCCAACCTTGATGATTCTGTAATATGTTTTTGTCCTGTGTCTTTTTCAGTGATGTTTCGTGTGGTCACTTTGGACACCCAGTTCAGACCTGTTCAGGAGACGGTAAGTGTGAGTGATAGTCAAAAACTTTCAAGTACCCTCTTGAGGTACCTCTTAACTGAGACACTCTCAGTTAGATATTGAATAAGAAGGGCCTGGAATCAGCTTCCTGATATTTTTTATATTTTGTATTTTTTGTATATTTGCTGTAACTCCTTACCTTTGCACTCCATCATTTCCCTGCCTTTGTAGAGGGCAAGGCTCTGAAAGCAGTTGTGGAAATCTCTCACAGAACACAGATTTTGTAGTCTCAGATATGTAGAAAAATACTGGATATTTTTTCAGAAAAGATAAATTCACAAACAGATTATCCTTTTAAAATTATCTCTTTTTTATAGACATGAGTTGTAAATTTTCCTTGGCCCAGTATTCTCTATCCAGAAAAAGCTGTTCACAGTTTTCCTTATGTTCTAGAGTTTATCAACCGCCACTGTTAGATTATTGTTTTGATAATTTTTTTCTCTCCCTCTATTTCCTCCTCCAGTATCCCAGAATCATCATTCAGGTAAGAGATGTAACATGAAATTAAAGCACAAGTTCCTTTGGAAAGACTATGCTTCATCATTCCCCATAGAGTTAACAGCTGAGGGAGACTCATCCAGAGTACACCAATTAAAGCCAATGGATTTGAGGCTGAACAGTGGCAATATCCTCTATCAAGTACCAGAGGAGAAGAAATCAGCAGAACTGGAGCTGTTAGTCAGAGACAGAGTGGGGCTGCTGCTCTGCCTTTCATTAGAGTTCAAACAAGAGTTTTCTATCCAGGCTTACTTTGGGGGGACTACAGCAAATAACTGGTGGGATAGCCTCATTCTCATACACAGGCATAAAAATAGTGACTTTCTGAAATGCCATGTTCTCATGGGGATGGGCTAACAATGAATCATCTTCTACCACATTTCACATCACTGCATCTCTAAGCACTTTCTGGGAGAGGCCAGCATAATATTCCTGCTTTACAAAGGCAGGTCAGTCAGAAAGACTTATGCTACCAGTGTTATAGATAGGCAGCCTGTGTCCCATACACAACCTGTGTCCCATACACAACCTATGTCCCAATCAGGAACTGTTTATGAATGATCTGAGGCCATCTGTCTGTGTAGATAATCCCCAGTTAAACATAAACTTAACGTTGTTGAATCCACAAGCAGAGATGGAAAGTCAGAGCACACATCATCAGCCCCAAAGCACTCTTAGCCTGCGACACATTTAGCCAATATGTCAGAAGACAGGCTTTGAAAGAAGGGCAAGAAATGGTGAAAAAGGTTTTGCTACATCTCTTTCTCCCAGGATCCAGAGCAAAATAAGATCTTCCAATGGCTGGAGGTGACATCAAAGCACGGAATTGTCCAGTTATCCTTTCCACTAATCCCAGAGCCTATTCTGGGGTCCTACCAAATTACTGTGGAGACAAAGTCAGGTGAAAAAGAGTACCAGCTCTTCAGAGTGGAGGAATATGGTAAGCAAAGGCTCATAAACTACCCTGTGCTAGCAGTGAGGCTCTGCCTAAGTCAGATAAAAGCTGCTAGTGCAGTGTTTAAGTCCTTTGAATTCTCCATATCATGCCTGGAAAAGAAAGACAAGGAGAGAGCTGGGTGGACAGATGCATGAGAAACAGGCCTTTCCCAGCTATATGGTCATTATTGCTGGTGACCTGGGATTAAAGATAAATTGAAGAGAGGTGGTGTCATCAATCTATTTGATTTTATTATTTCACTTAATCTCTTGCCTTTCTCCTTCAGTGCAACTGGGTTGCATAATAACTTTTGTTCTCCAGGGCTTAACTAGTTTGAGACATTGGCATTACTAATTTTTCTTTAAGAAAAGAGATTAAAGTGATTTATCATGGGTTTTGCTGTGACTGTTATAGTTATTAGTATGATTCTTGTTTAATTTTAAAGAAGCTACTCATCTTGCCACTAAAGGTTCTTTTTCTCTATTGTAATATACTACAGCCAGTTCCTAGTTAGGCTCTTATTTGATCCATTTCCTCTCCCTTGTTGGTGAAAATGTCTTTGCCAACTGTTTTTTTACTGTCTTACACGCACACACACACACACACAGAGCTGTGTATGGCATTCAATTGCTAATCAGTCATATTCACATTACATTCTCAGTGCTGCCAAAATTTGAAGTGACAACCACTGGGCCAAAGACGATTTCTTTCTTTGATGAAGAAGTCAGGGTGAACGTTTGTGCTTCGTAAGTATCAGAGCTGGAGACAATACAGTTGTGCACAACAAATGGTACAGGCGTTGGATGGTGTGCTGTGCTGGGAAGCAGACATCCTGCTGCTGGTTCAGAATGTGGCTTAGAGCAATTCCTTTTAGCTATGACTTTTATGATATAAAATAGGATAACTCCTCTCCTGCTACATAGCAGAATTAAAACCAGGAGAGTTTGTGTGTGTGTCCAAATCAAGCACTTCCTACTTGCTAGCTGTTGTGTTTTATTATTACAGAAAATAAGAGTCTATCATTAAAATTGTTGGCTGTGATGTTGCCAAAGTGCAGGGTGCCAGGAGCTAAAAGGGTGAGCAGGGTCCTTCTGCAGTATGTTCTGCCTCGTGTAGGGTACTAACAAGAAAAAGCTGCAAGGAATGATATCCTGAGTCCAGCACCACTTTCCAGCTTCAGACCTTAAAGAATGACTGCACTAAAACAATGGTGAAACAGGGGTTTTTTAACAAAATGGCAGAAACAGCCTAAAAATGGTAGAAGGGAATTCTACGAGGGTTGACTGATTAAAATTCCCAACTACTCTTCCGTCTGTGCTCTGGGTACTGCAGAGGGATTTACAGTCTGCATTGCTCTTCAACTTTTGCAGATCTCATGTTAAATCCACATGATTGAATTTTCATGTTTCTTCCTCTCCTAGGTACACTTATGGCCAGCCAGTGCAAGGGAATGCCCAAATTAATGTGTGTCAGCAGCGCTTTTATAGTCCACAGTGTGAACAAAACTGGAAAAAAACCTGTGAAGCTGTCACCGGACTGGTATGATACATAACAAGTCCTTTCTTCCCTGTCAGCTTTACTACCCAACATGTAGAACAGTATTCAGTGGCCTCATTAATTTCCAAGGGAATGCCAGAGAGACAATCTCAGTGGTGTGGTTTTTCTCACTATCTCACAGGCAATGCTGAAAAACCTCACTAAAAGACTGGTTTTTCCCTCAGAAAGAATCAGGAAGCAGGGAAGCTTATGAAACTGTAGATTTGTAATCATTTCTGAAACTCTGGGGCTGTGTTCTTGCCAAATCTGATCAGCAGGTCTCTGCTCTAAGTCTTTGAGGACACTTAATAGTAAGCGAATTATTAATTTTCTACTAGCTCAGACTCAATGTACTGTGGCCACAGGGCACAAGCATCATGCAAGATGGGTTTAAGAAGGAGCATGAGCATAGAGAAGACTAGAGGGGATAAGGAGAGAAGTTTCCAGATGCTAGAGTAAATGAAACTGAAACAGTCATCTGGGATGGGGGCTGGGGAGCAAGAAATATAAGGTAGGTAGGGAGTTCTTCAGAGACACACTAATACATAATGAGGAGCAACTTTGCAAACCTTGAGAAAAATGGGTTTTCCCCTTTGTGCTGCTATTTCAGCTGGGAAAGGATGGCTGCCTCAACACTGTCATCTCCATCAAAAAATTCCAGCTTTACCGCAGCTATGCCATGATGTATGCCAGCCTCAACATAGAAAGCATCGTCACTGAAAATGGGACAGGTAACACCATGGATGTTGGGAGTGACTGATTAAAGCCAATGCATGGATCTTCCTGAGAGGAATCCCCTGCATCACCACCTGTGTGGCAAACAGGCAACAATTATGGTTTTCTTTGTGTAGCTCTCCCTCCAGAGCATCATCACTCCATACAGCTTATCAAAAGGAACAGTTCTCTGCCCATGTCTGATTTCTGTGTCCTCTCCTTTGTACTGGCTGTGTCTCACAGGTATCCAGATGAAGGCCTATGACTATGTTTCAGTCAACCAAGAAAATGACCAAGTGCTGTTCAGGAACATGGATTCCTATTACAAGAGGGGAATTCCTTACCATGGTGAGGTAGGTACATGAGAGGATACATTTAGACCCAAACTCCCTGAGGTCCAGCATGATGATCTGTGTATTGCCTCATTTATGGCTGTCACCTGAATGTGCTGTCAGCTTCCCATGATAATGTTGCATAACAGTGACTGCATAGTTCTCTTGGTACTCCTAGAGAAAAAAAGAAAATTGTGTCACACCTGGCGTGTCAGGGTCGCTTTTCTGCTATAGTCAGAGGATGCCTAAGAAGTGAATAAGTGGAAGGTCATATAAGTGGGGAAGAGGAGTCTCCAAGAAAACTCTTTAGGAATGGTTATGCCTAAACTAAAGGTAGAATTCACCCTGTATTGCATCATGCAATCCCAGGGAGGTTTACTTATAGCAGTATAGATGTTGGAGCACATTCCTACTTCTTAGCAACCTACACATGCAGGGCAAACCAGGCACCAAAAGGATGATGACCTGTACATCATCATCCTGACAGGCAATGGAGACAGTGGGTGTGCACAAATGTGTAGGAGTTGAAAGGTGTTACTAAGCTCCACAGGTTGCCTGTGGCCGTGAAGCCATCTAGTTGTTTTAGGTGTGTTAATCCATGTTCTTCAGTAAAGATTCCTCCTCCCTTTGTGACACATAGTTTATTCTGCATTGATGGGAAATTCCCACTGATGGGAATTTTCCTCTTACGGAACTCCTACTCCCTCAAAATATTGAGGAGCATTTGCCTCTTCAATACAGTTCACTCTTGATTTCTACTCCCTGCAACAGTCTTCAGTGTTTAAGTGAGCATCCTCCAGTAAACAGAGCTTTTCTTTTGTTGTTGTTCTTTGTTTTTTCCTGAATTCCTTGGGTATTTGTTGTGTTCAGATCACTGTGACAAGTGTGAATGGTGAGCCTGTTGCCAATAGCACTGTCCTGCTGGAGCTCAATGGAGATTATCTGGCCAACTATACCACTGACAAAAATGGCACTGCTTCTTTTACCATTGACACATCCAACTTCTTTGATCCCAGTTTGAAGCTGACAGTAAGTAAACACAGGCTACAGTCTAATTCATGAATAAATACTTCATGGGAGAGAGGGTTTAGAAGGGATACCTGTAAACTCTGTGAAATTCATGAGAAAACAC
>VZTT01066912.1:0-15753 GCA_013400855.1 Buphagus erythrorhynchus
CCCGGAGGGATGCGCTTGGATTCCTGCGCTCAGGACGAGCCTGTTCCCCTCCCCTCCCCGGTGACCACCCCGAGCCAAAGCCTGGCCACTCACACTCCATTCACCGAGTGGGAATTGCCCACCCAGCTGCTGTCCCGAAGGGGTTTGGCCCCACAAAACTCCGCTTTTTTTCCCGCAACGCAATCCTTCCCGAGCTCCTCCCGCCGGGAGCGCACGGGCGGCTCTGCCGGCGGGGCCCCTCGTGTTTCCCCTGAAGGAGAATCTGTTTTCAAAGGGAATCCTAAATCAGCCAGCGGACGGGCAGCCCTGGCTGCTTCCCTTCGTGCTCCCTCCGTTTTTGATGTTATTTTACCCCCAACGTTCCGAGCTGCCGCTGCCTCCCCCTGCTCCCCCTCCCTGCAATTCCCCAAATCGCACAAGGCGCATCGAGCTCGTTCTTCAAACACACGCCAGTCCCGGGCTGGTGCTGCCTCTCTGCTGCAGGAACCTTCCCCCAGGATGG
Source organism: Buphagus erythrorhynchus (assembly GCA_013400855.1). Classification (NCBI taxonomy): domain Eukaryota; kingdom Metazoa; phylum Chordata; class Aves; order Passeriformes; family Sturnidae; genus Buphagus; species Buphagus erythrorhynchus. Next base: position 503 of record VZTT01066912.1, read on the forward strand.
AAGCCCAGGCAGGAGAAGGAGAAGCTGCAGCTTTGCCCTCGGGACCGTGAGCATCGCTCTGGGATGGAGCAAACCTGGCTGTGACACCATGAGCTGCTTTAAATTTAACTGCTTTAACTTTTTAAACTGTTCTTAACTCCCCTGAGCTCCTTTGGTGCAGATCCGAGCAAGGAAATGATGCCCAGCAGCTCCCACATGCCCCAAAACGCCTCCTTTCCCGTGGCTGAAGGTTCCACGACCATCCCGAAGTAAATCCCTCCGTTTTTGCTGCCTTTCAGCAGTGACAATGACAGTGGGGCAATTTCCCACTGCAGGATGGGGCAATCCCAGGCTCCAGCTGAGATCCCACCTCTGCTCAGGGCTGCTCTGTGCCCTGCTCACCATTTCCAGGGAGTGGGAGATGGGTTGGGGGGGGTTGGTGCGTGTCTGGAGAAGGGCAGGAGGCAGAAATGGGGATGGATTGTGGTGCTTTTCCTCGTGGCACTGTGGGAATGGAATTACGGGGTCATTTAGGTTGGAAAAACCCCCCCAGGTCATCGAGTTCAATGTCAGCACTGCCAAGGCCACCACTGACATGTCCCCAAGTGCCACATCCACGCTGCTTTGAGATCCCTGCAGGGATGGTGGCTCCTCCCCTGCTCTGGGCAGCAGTGCCAGATCTGCACAACCCTTTTATGAAGACATTTCCCCTAATATCCAACCTAAACCTCCCCTGGAGCAACTTGAGACCATCTCCTCTTGTTACCTGGGAGAAAAAACCAATCCCCACCTGTCCTCCCCGTGTCCCCATCAAAGCCCAGGACTGAGCCCCAGCTGGAAACAAGAAGAGCCTCCCTGCCCCGTTTGGGGTGATAAACTCAGCACAGCCTGAGCTGCCACAGCTCCACACTGGAGGGAGGAAGACCCCAAAGCCACTTCCCTGGATCTGTCACTAGGCTGGAGTGTGGCTGCTGGGCAGTTATCACACAGCAGTTTGTCCCCTCCCGTCTGTCCCTGCACAGAGCTGAGGGTGCTATTTCCACCCTATTCCCACCTTGTCCGAGTCTCATCCCAGAGAAGTTGAAAATGAAACAGGAAAAAAAAACCTCCCCAAAGCTCACCAGCCCGTTCAGAAAGGATAGATAAACTTTGACTGGGAGTGGCTGTTCCCTCGGAAATTTCGTGCTGCTGAAGGAGAAGCACAAACAAAACCCCTTTTTCTTTAAGGGAAAAAAAAAAAGAAGAAAAAAAGCCAGGGAACCCAAGCCCAGATCCCCAGATCAGAAGGGAAAGCTGGAATGGGAGCAGACACCGTCCCCTGCCACAGCTGACAAATCCTTTCAGGTCAGTGCAGAACAACACAGGCTCTTCTCAGAGCTGCAATGCACGGATTAATTGGGGTGTTTCTAATTAGGGCAGCCCAGGCAGGCTCAGTGCTGAGCTTGGTGTGACCCCATCCCTGTCCCACGAGGTCCTGGCCCACGGGGGCCTCGGTGCTGCTGCTTTGGGGTGGAGGGAGTGGAGAAGCAGCTTTTGCTGTGCTCGGGTGGGGTTGATGAGGATGGTGAGCGAGGAGGTGCCTTCATCCTCTGGAGCAGCACTGACAGCAAAACCCACGGCCAGGAGGGATGGCCAGGGGTGTTTTGTCCCTTTGCCAGCACACCCAGGGGTGATGGAGCAGGGACAAGGTGTCCAGAAGGACAGCAGGACACAGACGTGGGGTGGCACCCCAAGGGACAGGAGTGGGGGATTCCCTGCCCAGGTGTTTGCAGAGGAGGATGGTGGAGACCCCACAGGACCCTCATCACCCCCTCCTGCTGGGTTCCACCCACCCAGGGTGCTCCAGGTGGGGCAAGGAGAGGGAAAAAGGGGGTGTGAGCACCTGGAGATGCTGGGAGGATGGCCGGGCTTTGGCAGCACATCCCCTCCTGCAGCTGAGCATGGAAACTCTGGGTTTGGTGAGCTTTTCCCTCCAGGATAACCCTGGTGCAACATTGTCCCCATGCAGGGGTGGGGACAGAGCCTGGAAACCCCACCAGGACCCAGGGGCTGAGGGTGCTGTGCTCCCAAATTCACCCAGCTCCCACTGATCCCTTGGGATTGTAGCTTTTATATTTTTCATTTATTTCTAATCCTGCAGTTCTTCAGTGTTTAACTCTAAACTCCATANTAGCCCCTGGGGAGCTTCATCTGCCCAAAATGTACCTGAAGGGCTTTCAATAAATATGAATATGAATATGAACATAAATATAAATATAAATATAAACTGATCTTTATTCCCTTAATTCTGAATATGAATATGAATATGAATATGAGCACAAATATAAACTGATTTTTATTCCCTTAATTCTGGCCCCTGTTTTTAGGCAGCCCTTGAGCTCACTAAAAGCCACTTCAGGGCACTTATGGGAGCAGGAAAAGAGGCCAGGAATGTGCATCCAGGTGAGCTGGGATGCATGGAAATCCTGCTCTGGGTGGGTGCTCACCCAGCCCAGCGTGGGGAAGAGCTGCAGCCGGAGGCAGAGAACTCCATAATCCATCAGGCAGGCTCTGCAGCAGGCTTTCATAGACTTATCTTCCCCACAATAATGTGTTTGATTTTCCCAGTGCCCATTCTTTATTCACACACTCATTTCCCCCTGGATTACGAATGCTGCTGGAGTTGAGGGCTCCTGCCTCCTCCTCACCACGCTGGCTCCAGGACCGATTTATTTTTACAGATTTTGCCACCTGCAAAGGGGTTTCTGTTTAATCCCAACCCAATAATATGGCTCAGTGAAGATGTCAGGGGCAGGATGCTCATCCCCTTCCAAAATCCCTCAGAAGAAGAGCAGATGGAGCACCCTGCATGGGGAGATTTGGGGCTCTGATTCCACCTCCTGCATGGGGACATTTGGGGGGTCCCCATCCACCTCCTGCATGGGGACATTTGGGGGGTCCCCATCCACCTCCTGCAGGGGATAATTTGGGGGACTTTGATCCCACTTCCTGCAGGGGATGATTTGGGATCTCTTCATCTACCTTCTTCATGGGATGATTTGGGGCTCTGATTCCACCTCCTTTATGGGATAATTTGGGGGACTTTGAGCCTACCTCCTTTATGGGATGATTTGGGGTCTCTCCATCTACTTCCTGCACTGGGGATTCTCCATCACCTCCTGCAGGGAATGATTTGGGGTTCTGATTCCACCTCCTTTATGGGATAATTTGGGGTCTCTCTCCATCTCCTTTATGGGATGATTTAGGGATTCTCCATCCACCTCCTCCAGGGGATGATTTGGGGCTTTGAGTCCATCTCCTTTATGGGATAATTTGGGATCTCTCTCCACCTCCTGCACAGGATGATTTGAGGATTCTCCATCCACCTCCTGCATGGGATAATCTGGGGGGCTTTTGAGCCTACTTTCTGCAGGGATTATTTGGGGTCTCTCCATCCACTTCCTTCAGGGGGTGATTTGAGGCTCTGATTCCACCTCCTGCATGGGATGATTTGGGGATTCTCCATCTCCTTTATAGGATGATTTGGGGATTCTCCATCCACCTCCTACATGGGATAATTTGGGGTCTCTCCATCACCTCCTTCAGGGATGATTTGGGGTCTCTCTCCATCTCCTTTATGGGATGATTTGGGGATTCTCCATCCACCTCCTTCAGGGATGATTTGGGTATTCTCCATCCACCTCCTGCACGGGATCATTTGGAAACTCAGCCTACCTCCACCAGGATGGGTGAATCTCGTGGCTGCAGCATCCATGGAGTTTGCTGGAGGAAAAGTGAGGGATGTATTGTGCATCAACACTTCTGCTCCATTCCAGGTTTTAAAATGAGTTTAAAATGCTCCCCAAATCCTGGTCAGTCACTGCACCAGGACTTCCCAACATGCAGCAAAACACTTCGGCTGTGCTGAGCTGCATTTTTTTTTTTAATCCATAAAGAACAGATATTTTTAAATGCCTCAGACCTGGGATGACCCCTGGAACAGGGGAAGGAGCACGAAGTAGCTGCTCATTAGTCAGGGACATCTGGGAAGCAGGAGAGTGCTGGTGGAGCAGGAGGAGCAACATCTGCTGGGAGGCACGGAGCTCCAGCAGGGCTGCTGCGCCTTGGCAGCCACATTCCCAGAATTCCCAGCATTTCCAGCATTCCCAGCATTTCCAGTATTTCGGTGCTTCCAGCATTTCTAGTATTCCCAGCTTTCCCAGTATTTCCAGCATTTCCAGCATTCCCAGCATTTCTAGTATTCCCACTATTTCCAGCATTTCAGCACTTCCAGCATTTCTAGTATGCCCAGCTTTCCCAGTATTTCCAGCATTTCCAGCATTCCCAGCATCTCTAGCATTCCCAGCATCTCCAGCATTCCCAGCATTCCCAGCATCTCTAGCATTCCCAGCATCTCCAGCATTCCCAGCATTCCCAGCATCTCTAGCATTCCCAGCATCTCCAGCATTCCCAGCATTCCCAGCATCTCTAGCATTCCCAGCATCTCCAGCATTCCCAGCATTCCCAGCATCTCTAGCATTCCCAGCATCTCCAGCATTCCCAGCATTCCCAGCATCTCTAGCATTCCCAGCATCTCCAGCATTCCCAGCATTCCCAGCATCTCTAGCATTCCCAGCATCTCCAGCATTCCCAGCATTTCCAGCATCTCCAGCATTTCCAGCAGTTCCAGCATTTCCAGTATTCTCAGCATTTCCAGCCTTCCCAGCACTCCCAGCATCTCCAGCATCTCCAGCATCTCCAGCATCTCCAGCATCTCCAGCATCTCCAGCATCTCCAGCATCTCCAGCATCTCCAGCATCTCCAGCATCTCCAGCATCTCCAGCATCTCCAGCATCTCCAGCATCTCCAGCATCTCCAGCATCTCCAGCATCTCCAGCATCTCCAGCATCTCCAGCATCTCCAGCATCTCCAGCATCTCCAGCATCTCCAGCATCTCCAGCATCTCCAGCATCTCCAGCATCTCCAGCATCTCCAGCATCTCCAGCATCTCCAGCATCTCCAGCATCTCCAGCATCTCCAGCATCTCCAGCAATTCCAGCATTCCCAGCATTCCCATCATTCCCAGTTCCTCGGGATGTCCAGGGAAGGAGCTTTTTTGGAGGTTTTTGGCACCCAGCACCCGGCCGTGTCTCCCCGCCCAGCCCCGGTCACCCGGAGCTCCCCCCTGTGTCACACCCTGGCACCGAACCCCCAAACACTCTGGGGGTGTTTCTGAGCTGGATCCCGGCTGGTTTTGTCATTCTGGTGCCTTGTGGAGGAGGATNTTTTGGCATTCTGGTACCTTGTGGAGGAGGATAATTTAATTTAATTTAATTTAATTTAATTTAATTTCCTTCATTCCTTTCCCTGGTTCCTTCCCACCAGAGGAAGCGAGGGCTCCTTTTTGCCTTCCAGCACCAGCAACTTCTGCAAGCTGTGAAGTGCTGGGAAAGGGGGAGACTCTCCTGGTCTCTCCTGGAGTTTTGGAGAGGGAGAGATTCTCCTGGTTTCTCCTTCTGGTGTTCTGGGAAAGGCAGACACTCTCCTGGTTTCTCCTGGAGTTCTGGGAAAGGCAGACACTCTCCTGGTTTCTCCTGGAGTTTTGGAAAGGCACACACTCTCCTGGTTTCTCCTGGAGTTCTGGGAGAGACTCTCCTGATTTCTCCTTCTGGAGTTCTGGGAGAGATTCTCCTGTTTCCTCCTGGTGTTCTGGGAAAGGCACACACTCTCCTGGATTCTCCTTCTGGAGCTCTGGGAATTGCAGGCCGTGTCCAGGGCTGGATCCTCGGGCAGCAGAGGGGAGCTCAGCACCTCCATCCCCATCAGATCCCCTCTCCACTCGCTCAAACCCCACCCTGCAGCCCGGCCAGCTGAGGGGACAATGTCCCTGAGCACTCAGGGACACTTCTCCTCGCATTTTCTTTGTCACAGGGGCAGAGCAGCCCCTAACAATTCTCCTCCCAGGCAGGAAAGATCAATCCTGATCCTTCACCTTCCCACTGAGTGCCCTGTACCTGCAGGACAGCCCAGCCCAAATCCCTGTCCCCAGCACAGCCTGGCCAAGGTGACATCGGCTCAGCTGCCCCTGGGGTCCTGCCCTGTCCTGTTCCCAACCCTCATCCACTGCTGGATCCATTTTCTCTTCCCACCTTTCATATTCCAGCTCCTGAGCTGTGTTTTGCTCCGTGCCTGGATGTCCCCACCCAGCACAGGTCCCTGTCCCCGTGTCACTCCCCCTGCCTCTGCTGCAAGGAGTTATTCCCACCTGGAATTCCTTTCCCCCACTTTTAGCCAGTGCTTTATTCTGCACACATCCCTGCACTCTCCCTGCCTCCCGTGAGAGCCCTAAAAAAGGCATCAGGCACGCTAAAAAGGGAGAGAAAACATTTAATTTCTGTTCTAGTTTGCTCCAGAGCTGAGATGGATCTGGATCTCAGGATCCCTCCTCCAGCCCCAGCTGGCTCCTGCTTTCCCTGGCGCTCACATGCAGAGCGTGAGAAATGATGGACACTATTCCACCTTGTGAAAACATTTTTATTTTATTTTTTTTTCCCTACAGATAGCAAGTGCCAAACTGTCCATGAGCATGGACATTGGTGCATCTCAGGGAAGGGATTAAGTGGTTTTTGAGCCCTCAAAATAGAGCTGCTCCCAATCCCTGAAGGTACCAAGCTCTGCACCTCACAGAGGGAAGAAAAAGAAGGAATTATCCTACAGCTGAAGCCCATGTAAATTCCGAGGGTGAGACCCCAAGACTGAGGGATTTCTCCCACTGTGGTGCTCACCAGCTGCTTCCAGGGCTGGGTTTGCTCCAGGAGCTTTTCCTGTGGCTCCAGGACAGGTCATTCCTTGTGGGCTCTGCTGGGACAGCTTTTCAGGGATGCTCCAAGGAGGGAAGGATCCCTGGATTCTGCTGAGGGCTGCAGACCAGTGCCAGGATGGGTGTGCTGAGCTCCAGAGAAACAAAGAAAAGGAGTATTTGGAGAAAAAGGAGTATTTTGGTTTCTGCAAGCCTGGTTTCCTGAGGAAAAAGAGGTTTATGGGGTCTCCCTCCTGTGCCTGAGACAGCTGGAGTGTCTGCCCTCCTCATTTTCGACTGTAGGAAGCAATTGGAACAGGATTTGACAGCAATAATGGGAATCTGAGGAGAATTATGTTCTGACAGGCTTGGTGAGGATCCCCTGCCTGCCAGAGGAGTGAAGGACATAATTAATGGCCCTGCTGAGGAAAGGGCTGTGCTGGGAATGTCCTTTTTTTTTTTTCACCAGACATCAGGGACTCTCCAGGCAATTAGGAGCAGTCCCTGGGGAAATTCCTGGAGCATTTTCCAGCGCTAGCAAGAAAACCACAGCTGGCTGAGAGCACTTTGGGGTGGTTTGTGGGGCAGCCCTGCCTCAGGGAGGTGTGTCCTGTTTGAGACCCAGCCCTGGGTGGATTCTCTGGTGTCTGCTCCATGCGTTTGGAAAGGTTTTGTTTGCCTCCAGGATTAAAATTTTCCTTTCCCTTCACTTGGCAACCACCTCACCCTCCCTGTGCCCTGCTGTGGCACGGGAGGAAGCAGGAGCTGCAGCCAGATTTGGGGAATTCCCTGGTTGGATCCTTCCCTCCATCCTCACCTTTCCTGTCCCTCCTGTCCCACACTCACAGGAGGAAGCAGGATTTGAGGAATTCCTGGTTCCTCCCTGGTTGGATCCTTCCCTCCANGAGGAAGCAGGAACTTCACCAGACCCAGGAACCCATGGACACCCCAATCCTCTCAGCCTGGATCCTTCCTCCATCCTCACTTTTCCTGTCCCCTCCTGTGGCACGAGATTAAGCAGGAGCTGCAGCCAGATTTGGGGAATCCATGGATCCTCCCTGGCTGGATCCCTCTCTCCATCCTCACCCTCCCTGTCCCACACTCACAGGAGGAAGCAGGAACTTCACCAGAGCCAGGAATTCACGGACACCCCAGTCCTCTCAGTCTGGATCCTTCCTCCATCCTCACTTTTCCTGTCCCCTCCTGTGGCAGGAGAGGAAGCAGGAGCTGCCGCCAGATTTTGGGAATCCATGGACACCCCAATCCTCTCAGTCTGGATCCTTCCTCCACCCTCACTCTCCACCAAGGCACCTCAGGATGTGCTGCCCTAATTTCCCAGGCACAGGCACCATCTCCATGTGCTTGTCCTGCCATTCCCACTCAGCTCTGGGCGGCCACAGGGATGTGCTCTACATCCCTTTTATTTTAAAAAATCCCTTGTTCCCCCCAGAATCCCACAGAATGTCTGCTCTGAGCTGAGGAAACACCAGTTTGGATCCTCAGGAGGTTCCACAGAAAGGCTTGTTCCAAACCCAGACTTGAATCTTCTTGACATCTTCTGTTTCCCTCGTAAGAAAAATGTTTTAAACAGCAAAAATCTCCTGATTCTGTCGAGCTCAGAGCAAAGTGAGTCCTGCACAAACCATCCAGGGTGGGATTCGGGATCCTCTCCCAGAAGGGTTTTTCTTCTCCCCTGCCTCAGCTGGAGGGAAAGGCTTTGTTTGCCTCCAAGATTCCCTTTCCCTTCACGTCTCCTAATCCAATATTTGGAAACAACAGCCTTTTGCAGCAAAGTTTTGTCTCCTCTCCATTTGGAAATAATTTGCTCGAGTGGTCCCCAGGCAGCTCCAAAAACTCCATTTAGGGACGAAATTCCTCTTTGCTGGGGTGAGGGACTGTTGAGCCTGTTGGGATTTTCCTCCAACAACTGGAAGCACCAGAGAAGTGTTGAAGTGTGATTTTTTTTGGCCAAGAAAAGGCTGGGAAATTCCAAAACCTCAATAACTTGCTTTGTTTGGCCCATGGAGGCTGGCCCAGCAGAGGAGTGGGTGGGAATAAAATAGTGAAATAAAGGCAGGAGGAATCAGTGTAAGAGGAATTATTTAAGAGGTAGAAAAAGCTGTTAAAAAAAAAAGAGGGGGGAAGGAAAATAAACCCTCTCTTGGGGGGGGAATAAAAATGCTCCAGCAAAAGTAGGGCATTTGCTAAACAATAAAAGGGATGAGACAGATGATGAGGCTGAAATGGCTGAGATGCAGAACTGCTTTTAGAAATCTGCCTTTATCAAGAGAAATGTGGAAAAGTGGTTTGGACAATTAGGAAGTAACAAAAGACCTCGTAAAAATAGCTCGGGGTAGGGGAAGAGAAACACTCGGGAAATGGGAGCGTGGCGGGAGAGCATTAAGGGATTAACTGGTGGAGTGGTGGGAGCAACTGGGAGGGACTGGGCAGAGCCACTGGCTTTGGGAAGCGCGGGATGGGAGGAAAACAAAGATCCCATCAGAAAAATCGCGGATTCTTCTTTTCCTCCTCTTTTTGATAGCGGAGCCGAATTAAAGAGGAGCAAAGCGAATTCTGCGGATATCAGGATGTGCCATCGCTTCCCCCGGCGGTGGGAGGGAGGAATGCTGGAATTGGGCGAAGGAAGAGGGAGTTAGAATGGAATATCTGAAAGGAAACGCTGCTGCTCGCGGTAATTCCCTGCTAGGCTGGGGATCGGGGCCCCGAGGGCAGAGAAAAGTCCGAGAACATCTGGATCTCGGCATCCAGGGAGAATTCCAGTGGCATCCAGAGAGAGTTCCAGTGGCATCCAGGGATAGTTCCAGTGGCATCCAGGAAAAATTCCAGTGGCATCCAGGGAGAGTTCCAATGGCATCCAGGGACAATTCCAGTGGCATCCAGGGAAAATGCGAGTGGCATCCAAGGATAGTTCCAATGGCATCCAGAGAGAGTTCCAATGGCATCCAGGGACAATTCCAGTGGCATCCAGGGAAAATGCGAGTGGCATCCAAGGATAGTTCCAATGGCATCCAGAGAGAGTTCCAATGGCATCCAGGGACAATTCCAGTGGCATCCAGGGAAAATGCGAGTGGCATCCAAGGATAGTTCCAATGGCATCCAGAGAGAGTTCCAATGGCATCCAGGGACAATTCCAGTGGCATCCAGGGAGAGTTCCAGTGACATCCAGGGAGAATTCCAGTCCCGTTGTGGGGCTGCTCCGAGGGGCAGGGATTGGGGCTGTGCCCTGTCCGAGGATGGCTCGGGAATGGGGGACAGCAGAGAAGGGGGCAGGGAAAGAGAGCAAAACACCGGGATTTTCCTGGTGTGAGTGGATTTCCTGGCAGAGCGGATTTTCCTGGTTTTTCTTGGAATTACAGCACCTGGACTCTCTCCTTCCAGCCTGGGAGCAGGAGATAATTTGGGATCCTGGGAGAATTGATAGATAGGAGCTGCTGAATCCAGTCCCCTGGGGATGATGTGGAGAAAAAGCCACCACATTCCTGCTTCTCTTTCCTGTTGCTCTGGAGAGGCTGGCAAAGCTCAGCTGCCCTCCCAGGACAGCCCCAAATCCATCCTTCCCCCAAAACCTGACTGTGCCCAGCAGCAAAAAGGGAAAGTGGAGCATGGGAGCATCCTGCAGCTCTGCCCAGCTCCCGGGATCTGGATTTTAGGGATGGTATGGGATGCCCCAGCTGCCCAAATCTTGGCTCGTGGGCAGCTCCGGGCTGGAGAGCAGGATGGCTCCAGCAGGGAGGAGGTGGGGAGTGGGAGAGCAGGAATATTTCCCTGCTGGACTGAGAACAGCCTGGGGCTGTGGTTTAAATCCGGCCATTCCCAGGGGTTACATGAGCTGGGCTCAGCTGGGCTCGGCTCATCACTGTCCCTGCCAGCCCCATCCTCCTCCTCCTCCTCCTCCTGCTCATGACCCATCCCAAACTCTGGTACAGCACAGGAAGCACCTGGGCAGCAAATTTGCACAGAGAAAAAAGCAACTAAGAGAGGGGAAAAACCCCTCGGAATGAGGCGATTTGGAATGCTAACATCCTCGAGTTTTCCAAAGTATTTTTAGCAGCGGGTTTTGAGCTGGAGGAAACAGCTGTATGAACTCTGGCAGCGGGAGAGACAGGAGGTGGGAGCCGGGAGCCCTCGTGTTTTCATCCCGCTTTTCCCTAAAGCACCCTGAGTCATGGAATTGGCAGCTCCCCCTCCGCGGGAAACGGGAGCCAAGCAGCACCCGCAGCCCCTAAAAAAGCCTGAGCCAGAAGGGTGACAGGAATAGGTCCCTGCTGCTGAATGGAGTCACTGCCACCCAGCAGCCAAAATCCTCCCCAAAATCCCCAAGACCTCTGATCCTGTCCCAGCCCATCCCCAGGGAGAACATGGGTGAGGCTCAGCCCAGCCTCACACTTAAAGGATCAATTTTTCCTCATTAATGCAGTGATTTAAACAGAAGGTTTTGTGTTTTGCTTGAAATTATGGTATATTCCTGGATTTAGAGGGTTTGGGAGAGGAGAAACCCTCCTTTGTTTGGGGAAAGGGAATCCCTGCTCAGAGGGGAGCTGATGCTCTCCAGCTCCAGGCTTTGATTTCCTCCCCCAGGAGTGGGGACAGGAGGTGACAGCAGGACAATAAACCAGGGAAAGGGATCATGCAGGGCTTTCCAAGCCACCAGGATGAGACAGGAATATCCCCAACTCCAGAGCAGCTGCTCTGGTCCCACCCACCTGCTCAGCCCCGAAATCAGATCACTGGGATTTCTGGTAAACCCTGGAATGTTCCAGCCTGGGTTTTTAGGGACAGAAAAGGGAGAGAAAGCTCCTGAGTGCACCCTGGGACCTTCACCCACCCTCTCCCCTGCTGTGGGCTTGTTCCCTTGCCCCAGGCTCCTGCAGGAGGCTGCTCCAAGCTGGAGCAGCCCATTCCTGCCAGTCCCATTCCAAGGTGGGAAAAGCAAAGTCACTCCCCAGGGATGGGCATGGGAGGGAAGCAGAGGAGGACTCTGGGTTCAGCCTCCAGGCTGCTGCTGGGGAGACCTGAAAATCCAGCAGGGAGGTGAACTGGGGCTCATCCCTGCAAAGATTTATGAGATTGGTGGGATTTTTGGCCAGGAAAGTGCTGATCTCCCACGGGATTCAGCTCCCAGGGATTCAGTGATCTGCACATGGGAAGGGATCACCCGTGCATCACGTGAGGGTGTGGAATTGGGACATGGGAAGGTATGAAGGGTGACCCAGGAGGGACAGTCTGGCTTGTGGCAGCTCCAGAAAGGCAAAAATTTGGAGAGGGAAATCTTCTGGAGTGCCTGGAATGTCTGGGCTCAGGTTGGTCCTGGCACTGATCTGAGTCCATCCCTTCTCTGAGCTGAGCCCATCTGCAGCTCCAAGCTTGAGGCAAAGAGAAAAAAAAAAACCTTTTCATCTCCCAGAACAACTTCTGGGGGTGCTGTTCCCGTTCCAGCTCGATGCCAGCCCCAGTCCCTGCCATGGGAAGCAGACAGGATCTGGAGTTGGCATCTGGGGGTGAAATTCCTCAGATCCCTGGTGAGACAGGGAGCTGCTGGCCCCGAGCCATGCAGTCAGATGGGTGGCTGGCACCAAATGCCATTGCTCCAGGAAGGAAAAACTTTTATCTTCAAGTTGAACAGGACCAAATTTGGCTAAAAAAAAAGCAAAAATGAAGAGACTCTGCAAGTAAAATGTTGGAATTGAGAGGGCACAACAACAGGATTGGCCTGGGAGGGTCTTTGTCCTGTTTTAGCATCAATCAGAGATGCTGAGCTGAAGGTTTGACATCCAAAGGAGCCAAAAATTCTTCCTGCTTAACCCTGGGCCTGGGAGAGGGCTGGCTCCTGGGAATGTGGATACTGGGAGCAGCTCTGAGGGAAAACCCCCCAGGTTAACAGAGCCAAAAATCAGAATTATCAAAATTCTGCCTGTCCAGCACCCTGAGTGCTCTTGGACAGCTCAGCTGCCCTTCCAACCACCCCTCCCTGATCAGAGAGGATCACCCAACTCCTGGTGTGGGGTTTGTTCAAGGAAAAAGCTTCCCAGCCTCATCCCAGGGAAAATCTTGGGGCATTTACCTGCTGGAGGTGCCTTGGAAGTGTAGGAGGGAGAGACCCAGGGAAGAGGTGTCTGTGGAGAGGAGCCACCCGAGTGGAGCAGGCTTTTAGCTCAGGAAAGCTTCCCAAAGCTTCCCAAAACCTCCCAAAACCTCCCAAACACAGAGCCCTGGGGTCAGAGTGATGCTGTAAATGGAACCTTGGATGTTCCATCTCCCTGTACAAAGAGCTTGGGGGGATCCAGTGGAAAATGATGACTTTCCAGCAGGAATAATGCAGTGGAGATGGGAATAAAGCAGGAGGTCAGAGGGATGTGCACCTCCTGTTTTCTCTGAGCTGTGAAAAAGGGATTTTTTTCCCCCAAGAAAAGTTGGCTCTGCCAGAGGTTTGGGCAATCAAGTCACATTTCCTGCAGTCCTGTGGCACACAGGAGGTGTTGGTGAGTTTGTGGGCAGCCCTTGATCCATCAGCTCCCTCAGATCCTCATTTTGCTCCTGTTAATTAACCCTGTTCTTTCCCTGCTTCTCACCCCTCACAGTTCCAAGCTGCCAGTGCTTTTCCCTCCAACATTTTGGATGCACAGCCACGGCCCTTCATCCCTTTTGCCTTCCAGGTGTGCAGAGGAAATGCAGGGAAATGGTTCTGCTGGCTCAGAGCAGGGCAGTGGGAATGTGATGGTGTGTTGGATACGTGGATACGTGGATGGGGATTTGACAGGGAGGTCTCACAGGTATCACAGAAAGATCTTTGAATGGAGAATCTGAAGAAGGAACAGAAATGAAAGCAAGTTTTGCTACAGAAGAAAAGAATTGCTGAGCCAGTCTTAGTGGGTAGCTAAGAAGGCAAAGGGTGTGTTAGTATGTGAGCTGGAAGGGGCTTTTATGGCTCAGAGCAAAGGATAAATCCACCTCAAACAGAAGATGTCTTTACCAAGCAAAAAGACTTTCACAGGGAAACAAAAATGCCAATGTTGCAGATAGAGGGGAAGATTTCAAAATTTTCCACAGCGAGAAAACTGAAAACAACTTCTAGCTCAAACTGTGACTGGAAAACAGTAACATGAATATGGTAATGTTAGTAGTTGTGATAGGCTATAGGTAATAGTAAAAGCATTGATTGGTTTGTGATGTATTAGGAGGTTCAGCAATGAAAAGTATCTAATGCATTGTGAGCAGAACTAAAGCTGGCTTCAGACGAGCCCAGAGCTGAGGCTGACAGGCTGTGGGCTGGGCTCTGTCACCCACGACCCTGAACTGCTGTACCTGGGGACAATAAACAGCATTAAAGAGCATCCTGGAGTCCCTATCCCTCCTGTCTGCTCTTACAATGGTGATCCATGGAGAAAATTCCCAGTGCTGGGTGGGAATTGTCCCCTGCAGCTGAGAGCTCTGCTGGGAGCTGTTCCCAAAGGGAGCTGGGGTTTGGGACACTGCACATGGGCTGGGGCACTGGGATCTGTGAGCTGCATCCCTCCCCAGGCATCAGTGATCCCAGGAATTTGGGGGAAAATGGACAAAGGCAGTCCCAGCTCCATGGAGGGAGCAGCCTGAGCCTCTGTGGGTTTCATTAATGACTGATGCACCTAAATTCCCTTAATTTGCACAATCCAGGGATTTCCAGCTCTTGGGAAGGCAGCTCCAGCTCCACTTTGAGGTCTTGTGCCCCCCACAAGGTCCAAGCTGCTGGAGGGACTCAGTGGGGTTGGATATTTATCATTTTTCCATCCTCCACCCCTCATTTCTTGGGAGCTTTGTGTTCCTCACCACACTGAGCCTACAAAGCCATACCAGGGCAAAACAACAACAAAAAAAAAAGCTGGATTTTCCCACAGCAGCGATGTGAGGTTTTCATGGAGACCAGATTTTTTCTTTTCCAAAGTCAGAAAAGCAGAGCTGGAAGTGGGAGGCAAGCAAAGGTCTCCAAGCACATCTTTTTCCCAAAAAAGCCTCTCTAAATTCACCAATAAATGACAATTTTGTGGCTGCAGCTGGGAGGGGGGGAAAGGATCCTTGTTTTGCATAAAATTTTCTTTTAGAGTTTGTTTTTCCTGGGAGAAAATGGAGCTTTTTAGGGGTAGTTTTCCACAACCACATCTAACCTAATATTAGGGTGGGGATGCTGGGAGCAGCTGTGGGAAAGTATCAAGGATCACTTCCTCTCACCTGAATCCAAACTCGGCTCTTGCACTTTCCCCATTGTGATTGAGGACTCGAAAATTCCCTTTTAATTTGCTTTGCTGCAGTGGAGGAAGGCTGGGATGGGGGGATGTGGGATCACTCCTGCCTTTGTGGTGTTTTTTTTTCAAAGTGAGCTCCACTTGCCTTGTGTGAAAAGGAAACAAAGAGTCGGCTTTTGCTTTGGGAAGAAAGTGTTCTTTTTAAAAAAAAAAAAAATTAAAAAAAACAAAGAGGCCAGGAACGCTTCACAATTCAG
>VZTT01066912.1:17434-28549 GCA_013400855.1 Buphagus erythrorhynchus
GAGGAGGGATGGAGGATGGAGAAGGAGGGATGGGGGATGAAGAAGGGATGGTGGATGGAGAAGGGATGGGGAATGGAGAAGGAGGGATGGGGGATGGAGAAGGGATGGTGGGTGTAGAAGAAGGGATGGTGGGTGGAGAAGAAGGGATGAGGCCAAGAGAAGAAGGGATGGTGGCTACACCAACCTCAAACACTCAACCACCCCTCCTCAAACCCCCTCCAGAGCAGGGAGCACCACCCTTGCTCAGGTTGGACCCACAGCAGCTGGAGCATCCTTTGGAGAGCCCTTGTCCTTCTGGCAGCTTCCCAAGTGCTCTGCTCCCCTCTGGAGCTGCTTTTCCCCCCTGGAACCGTTTCCCAGCCAGGCTGGTCCCTCTGTGGCTGCCCAGGAGGAGCAGAACTGTGTGGGGGTGGGTGCTGAAGATGTGTCTCATGAGCAGATGGTGACTCCATTCCTGGAGGCTCCAAAAACCACAGCCATTCATCCCCAGGAATAATTTTAGCCAGAAAGCCTCCAATGGCTGCTCCCTGCTAAACACACACACTGTAAAAAAAAAAAAAAAAAAGCTTTGCAAAGCATCAGCATTCCTGAAACAGTGGAACAGTGGGAGGGATGGAGAGCAATTAAGTCAAGTAGTTAATTGCTAATGAGTGGTGGTTCTGTGATGGGTGAAGGAGCGTTTGGTGGCTCCTCTGGGGGGACAATTCCACCTCTGTGAACTCACATCAAGTGAATCTTTTGTGCTCCTGGGCATGGAGCTGCAAATTATCCCCTGTGAGCAGGGCACTGGGAGAGGGGTGCATCCCCTAGCACTTCCAGGCTCCCCATTCCCATTTTCCCAGCTGAGAGAGGCTCTGTGCTCCAGTTCCTCATGAATTTTGCCTCCATGCACAGCAGCACTCGTCCTGCTGTGCCCCAAATCCAGCTTGGGTGGAAGGAGGACAAGACCTGGATCTGTTGTGGATCCCAAATTTGCCCCTCCAGACATAGCCAGAGGTCCCTGGGCATGGTTGGGGCTCTCAGGATGGGCACAACCCCCACCCCCATCCCCACCAAAGTGGCCAATTTACCTTCCTAACGAGCCACAATGCTGTTTTCCCACTGCTGGAGCTGAGGTGGGACTTTGGAGCACTCCCTGTGCTCCCAAAAGCTGCACAACTCACCAAAGGAATATCAGGATGCTCTGGAGCCAACCCAAAAGCTCTCCCAGAATCTCCAGGATCCCTGGGAAGCAGCACCTTCCCCACCAAAGCTTGGCACCAGGAGGGACCTTGGCCCAGCCTTGACCCCGTTCTCCCCTCCAAGGGTTAAGGCAGAGACTGCGTGGGCTGATGGAGTGAGAAATTTCACTTTGCTCTTTTTTTTTTGTGGTTAAAAAAAGCACTAATTCATCCTAAATCTGCCTGAAAGAGCCTTAAGTGGTAATACACCGATAAGACGACTTTATTTGGCTTAGCATTTGGGAAGTTTGATGTGTGTAAATGGGTGAGGAGACCAAAAAGGACTCATTTTCTCTCTCTCCTTTAACACAGGGAGCTGCCTGGCCTCCCTCCTGCTCTGCTGCTGGCAGGGTTTAGATATCCCAACCTTTTTCCCCTTTTCCAGCAGGGGATTATGGCTCAGTGCAGGGTGGGCACCTTGTTTGGCTGATTTCCTCACTTCCCCACAGTCTCCTCATGGTCCAAGGATTTTTCCATCCATTCTGGGTCCTGCAGCCCCAGAACCATCCCTGAGCCTCTGTGGGGTTTTTGGGATTTTGCTGGGGTGGATCAGGGATTGATTCCAGGAGTCCTGGGGAACAGACATCCCCATCCCTGAATTTCAGCATTCCCATCCTCACCTGAGCTAAGCAGGAATTTTGTTCCCTGTGGCACCAGCAGCTTTTGCTCTCTCACCACTGGGCTTTGGGGCCACGATTCATTTGTCCCCAAAAGTGTCACCCAGCCCACACTTCCCAGCTCTTCCCATCTGATCCCCCAGGCTCTGATGCAAAATTTCCCATTCCACAGGGAGACTCCTCATCCTGATCCCTCCCTTCACCCCCAGGGCCATGGGACACCTTTCCCTGTGGCTGACATCCCAAAATGCTCTTCCCAAAAGTTATCAGGGCTGGGAACAGAGGGGTCAGTGGAGCAGGGAGGCAGGAGTGGGAGAACAAAAAATTCCAGGCCTTGGGAGAGTTGGCCAATTCTGTAAAGGTCAGAGATCCCATAAATGAGGGGAGAAATCCCAGGAAAATGCCCCTGCTCCCCTGGAAATGGATTGAGCACATGAACTGATGGATCTCTTGTCCCTGCTTGGTGTCTGGAGTTAATTTGTGCTCCCTATCCCTAAAAGAGATTTCTGCTGCTCCAAGGGATTTATTTGGGTTGAAGATGAACTCATGGATGGGGATTTCAGTGCCACACCTTGAGCCACCCAGGGTGGCTTTTTGGGCTCCACAACTCGTGGTTTATCCTGGATGTAGCAGCAGCAGTGATTTGGAGTTGTGGAATTAACAGTGCCAATGGGAGAGTCCCTTGTTCCAGTATCAAACCCAACACTGGTGACACCCAGCAAAGGGACACCCCAGGAATGTGTCTGGGAGCAGCTGGGATTTTCATTCTGTTGCTTTCAAACCAAGAAGTTTCACTTCAGGACACTCAGCTCCCTTTGGATCACATTGAAATAAGAAGTTCTGACTTCCTTTAAAATGGATTTATGGGTTTTAATTGTCTGAGATTTAAAAAAAAAAAAAAAAAAAAAAAAAAAAAAANAAAAAAAAAAAAAAAAAAAAAAAAAAAAAGGGGTGAGTGAGCCCTAAAATGATGTGGTCAAAAAAAACAGGATTTTTTTTTTTTTTGGAATTGGGGGGGTTTGGGTTTAGAGGAAGAATTTGCCACAAGAATTTCAGGAGTTTTCTCGCCCTTTCCGACTGCTTCATGTGGGGAAATGAGGGGAAGTCCCAAATAAAAAAGGGAAAACGAGATGAAAAAAGAGGATATTTTTCTAGGATTTGCAACAAAGTTTCCTTTGTTCTGGGCTGGTTTTAGAGCCCTTTCATTGGAGATGTGCTGGATCCATCTGGGATTTAATGGGATCCAGTGTCCTACATTGGGAGCAGCACCCTTTACCTCAGACCTTTTCCAGGGGTGACCAAACATCTGGATTTGTGCTCATTGCCCTGCTCCCCTTTCCCAAACGCAGGGATTTCCCAGGAAAGCTGTTCCTGAGCTTTGGCAGGGATGCAAAGGGCAGCTCTGTGGTCTCCCAAGCATTGCAGGGAGCTCTGGGATCATCCAGCAGGAGCTGATTCCCCACCACGTTCCTCACATTTGTTTGCTGCAGCAAAGAATTCGCCTTTTTCCAGCTCATGCTGGGGATAAATTAATGGTTCTGGCTCCTGTGACCCTGTGATTAACTAATTTGCACGTAATTGCTCGATGGCAGAACCATGGATCAGGAGATTTTCTCCCTCCCCACCTCCAGGGGGACTGAACAGTCAAAAAATCTTGGATTTTTCTTCCCATTTTTTTGCCTTCCCTGGCTTTTTTTGCCTTTCCTTTATACATAAAAAGTCGGTGGGAATTATATGTGAGAGGATATCCCAGTAGAAGGCAGGGCACAGAGACCTTCACTGGGCTCTCCACCACTGATGCTGAGCAAATTTTGCTGCCCGAGGGTGCCGTGGCACAGGGAAAAGGGAATTTTTGCCCTGGGAATTCTGCAGCCCTGGGCAAGGGCTCTGCATCCTCCTGATGGGAGGGGCGTGGTGCCCACCAGGGTTTGGGGGCCTGAAGGGCAGGAACAGCAAGGATGGACCTTCCTCCTTCCTGCTTTTCTGATTTTGGGGAGTTTTGGAGCGAGACAGAGACGTTGTGGGGTGGGAGCCATCCCTCTGGAAGAGCTCATCTTTGGGATACAATGAAGTCAGAACTGCTAGGGGACTTAAAGCAGGATCTACAGAAACCCTGCTGGGCCCCAGAGGAGAGGCACAGCCTCACCCCTTCCAGCTTTGGCACCTTCACTTCCCAAGGGATGTCCTGCATGGAAAAGAAGGTGGAGAACCTGGAGATCCCCCACAAGGTGACCTTCACCTCTGCCACCCCCAGGGCTGCCCCCACCCCAGCTCCACCTCAGAGATTGCTTTTCACCCCAAAGAGAAGCTGGAATTGGCTCTTTGTGCCCAATGCAGCCTCTCCTCCCTGTGCCCCCGAAGCCATTCCAGTGTCAGATTCCAGAGGAATAAAAAGCTCTGCTGGGCTCCCTCCTTCCCACACCCTTCCTCCATTTTGCAGAAGAGATTTGAGGAGGAATTGCAGCTGGCCTTTGGAAGCCAAGGAGTTTTGGACTCAGGAATGGATTTTGTGTCCCTGCCTGTCCTGAGCTCTGCCCCATCCCTGGGACCAGCAGAGCTCAGGATGGGGCAGGAGGGAAGAGCTCATTCCTTGTCTGGGAATATGATGGGATGGCTGGGGAGAGAAAAGCAGGCTGTGAGAGATGGCCAGGCAGGTGTGGGACAGGGTGAATATTGGGATTATGGGGCTAAATCCAGGTTTTCAGGACCCTGATCTGCTCCAAGCAGGAAAATCAGATTCCATGAGACAGAGACCCCTCCCCTTGCTCTGGGAGGCACTGGGAAGGTGGCTCCGGAGGATTCCTGTGTGGGCCCAGCAGGAACGAGAATTAACTTCAAATGAAGCAATTATTTCCTTAATTTCTCTCAAGATTCAAACATCTCCAATTGCCAGTGGGGTTTTTTGGGGGCGTTGAGTTTGTTTTGTCTCTTTTTTTTCTTTTTCATTGCACCCCTCCTTCCCCTCTCTACTGCCTCTAATTGTGTCATTAGTAATTAATGACTTTGGAGGGAGACATTTTCTGTTTAATTAAAGGAAGAAAAGGCCTCATTCCGTCTCTCAGCACGGGCAGGGTTTTCCTGGAGCATTTTTATCTCTCCTCCAGCAATCAGGGAAGGGGCTGGGAAAGGCCTGGGGACATTTTCCATGCTGGTGTTTCCCAGTTTGGAGATCTCACCCTCCCACCTCCCCACCCACGGCCAGGAGCTGCTCTGTGCCTTGGAAAAAGTGAGCTGGGGAGCTTGAACTCCAGGAGGGATGCTCAGAGTGGGAATTCCCATGGAAAAGCAGCCTGGATGGTGCAAACCCCCTCCAGATGTGGCTCTTCTCCCACAGAACCCATGGGAAATGCCTCAGGCTCAGCTGGTCCCCTCCAAACACCTGGGAAGTTTCTTAGAGGGGGAAATTTCATTTCCCACTGCCCTGGGAAAGGCAGGGAGAGCCTGGAAGTGGAGGGGGAGCAAGAGCCCTGTCTTGTCCCCACAGTGGCTGGGGACACTTTTCCTGGTTTGGGGACACCCAAACCATCCCTGGCTGCTCCATCTCCTCCAGGTTCCCCCTGCCCCTCCCATCTCTGGGATCAGGATCCCATGGTGTTGGAGAAGAGAAGGATTTGACAGGAAGGTCTCACAGATATCACAGAAAGATCTTTGAATGCAGAATCTGAAGAAGGAACAGAAATGAAAGCAAGTTTTGCTACAGAAGAAAAGAATTGCTGAGCCAGTCTTAGTGGGTAGCTAAGAAGGCAAAGGGTGTGTTGGTATGTGAGCTGGAAGGGGTTCTTATGGCTCAGAGCAAAGGATAAATCCACCTCAAACAGAAGATGTTTTTACCAAGCAAAAAGATTTCACAGGCAAACAAAAATGCCAATGTTGCAGATAGAAGGGAAGATTTCAAAATTTTCCACTGCGAGAAAACTGAAAAACAACTTCTAGCTCAAACTGTGATTGGAAAACAGTAACATGAATATGGTAATGTTAGTAGTTGTGATAGGCTATAGGTAATAGTAAAAGCATTGATTGGTTTGTGATGTATTAGGAGGTTCAGCAATGAAAAGTATCTAATGCATTGTGAGCAGAACTAGAGCTGGCTCCAGACGAGCCCAGAGCTGAGGCTGACAGGCTGTGGGCTGGGCTCTGTCACCCACGACCCTGAATTGCTGTACCTGGGGACAATAAACAGCATTAAAGAGCATCCTGGAGTCCCATCCCTCCTGTCTGCTCTTACACCATGGCTCCATTTACCCCTGCTCCTTTTGTCACCGTTTGTTGGAGCAGGGAAGGGACTCTCCAGAACGGGAACTGATTGCTTGGATGATCCAAATCACAAATTATTGCACAGGAGGGATGGCTCCAGCTACTGGGAGAACTGGTTTGACCCCAGAGAGGATGAGGAGGATGAGGAGGAGGATGAGGAGGATGAGGATCACTGTGTACAAGGAATGTCTTGGGAGAGGGCAGCAGCCTCACACCTTCCCTGTGGATTTTCAAATTACCTGCAGCACTCGGTGAGAGGGATGATTTTGGAGGAGCCAGTGGGAAGAAAAGCTGGGAAGGAGGGGAAAGATGCAATTCTGGGGAGGATACAGCAAAACTCAGTGGGAAATGAGGGATAATTGGCCCTGAATTAACAGGGAACAGCTCCCAGCACTCCTGCAAACAGCAGGGAACAGCCACCTGCCCAACAGCCTGGGAAATAAGGGGGAAATAACCAAACACTCCCAAAAGCAGCACAAATGTCAAGGCTGCACGCAGGAATGGGCACAGAACCACTCAGGACATTTTCTGAGGCCATTATGTGACATTCACTGCCCCTCTCAGGGCTCAGCCTCGTCTTTCTGCTCCAAAAAGATTCCCAGGGAGGGAGGGTGAGGAGAAAAAAACCGTGGTTAATGGGAGAGCAGAGAGTTCCAGCAGGGAGGGAAAGTCAGGGATGATCCCAGTGCCCAGCTGGGAGCCTGGAGTGGGTGAGAGCCTCTGGAATTGTGCTGGAGGCTCTGAGGATGCTGGGCTTCACCTTCCCTGCTGGTCCTGGATGGAAAGGAGGGATGGGAAGGGCATGAGATAGATAATGATGGGTGTGATGGAGATAATGAGGGATGGGAGGGATAATGAGGGATGGGAGGTTGGTGGGTGGAGCAGGGATGAGGATCTTGGCTGCCCCAGAAAGGAGGGAACAGGCTCAGAGGTGCTGCAGGAAGAGGGGAGGAATTTGGGAAGCTGGCAGGGAGTTTTGTGGTCCCACATCATTCCCAGAATGGGATTTGTGCCGGCTGCTGTAGCGTTATTGCAGCAAAAACATCAGAAAATTGAGGTTTATTATAAAAACCTGCTCCTTTCTGCACCTCGGGAGCCTTGCACTGGGGGCAGGCTGATTGTAAAAGAAGAAAATCGGGGATCCTGAGGGATCCTGGCTCTTCCCGAGCTCTGCCAGTGTTTTCAGTTGTCCCACACAGCTCTGGGATGGGGTGTCCCACCAAGCTCTCCCTTCTTTCCCTTCCATCACAGCAACCACATGGAAAAATCAGAAATCTGGGGCCAAATTCAACCAAACCATGAGGAAAACCCCATTATTGACCCAGAGCTGCGGGAGGGATGATGGCCAGGACTTCACAGAGCTCCAAACCCAGCCCCAGCCATCCCAGGAGCACCGGGATGGGGATGGATCCCTCCACACCACCTCCCACTCCAGGCAAATCCCTCCTCCAAGGGCTCCAGGAGGCTGCATCCTACCCCTGCTCCTCCTTTCCCCTACCCCTTTTCCCTTTTTTTTGCCCCGTTTTTATTTTT
The DNA here is from genome assembly GCA_013400855.1 of Buphagus erythrorhynchus. Classification (NCBI taxonomy): domain Eukaryota; kingdom Metazoa; phylum Chordata; class Aves; order Passeriformes; family Sturnidae; genus Buphagus; species Buphagus erythrorhynchus. Next base: position 25,059 of record VZTT01066912.1, read on the forward strand.
AAAACTCTCCGGGAGCCTCCCATTTAGTGAGGCTTGGAGAAAGTAATCAAGCTATTTCTAGGCAGAGAACTAATTTAATGCATGGATGACTTTAGCTCAAAAGAAGAAATAAGGACACTCAGGCATCCTAAGGGAGCAGAATAATAGGGTAATTTGCACAAGATGAGGAGAAAGAGGGGAAAAAAAAAAAAAAAAAGGGCCACTACTCCTTTGCATAATCTTCTTTCTAAATCTCCTCTCTCCTGGTTGCTGGTCAAAACCACCGAGTCTTGGGTTGAACATCCAAAGAGGGAAAGGCTGTAGGAATTCCAGAAAGCTGGGAAGAATCAGGCAAAGGATGAGATTTTGTGGCTTTTTGTGGGGGGTGGACAAAGAGGCTGAAAATTCTCCCAGCCCCTGAGAAAAACCCCACTCTTCCCAAACACCTAAAAAGGGAGGAAAAGCAAGGAAAAGGGAAGGTGGGAAAGGTGGGGAAATGCCTCTCAGAATGTTTCCTCCTGGCGGCGAAACTCCAATATTTAGAGCTGCCTGATTATAAGGAATAAAAGAAATGTCAGCGTGAAAAATCACTTCGAGGTGCGAAATTGAAGCTTTCCCTTGCAGATGTGTGGAAACAGGGAGGTTTTCACTTTGCCAAAAAAGCCCCGTGACAGAATTCTGCCTTCCCCTCGCCCTCCTGAGCAGGGTTTGATTGAAAGCACCACTTTCCTGCAGGAAGTTCTCATGATGAGCAAAACGCCTTTGCTGTCAATAAAGCTGCTCCTGCTGGGGCTTCCCGAGCAGCAGTGGGGATGGGAGAGTGGTGGGAATAAAAAATGGGATAAAATCAGCCTGGTGGAGGCACCACAGGAAGTATTTGGGCTGGACAGCAGGATTCTGTTCCCAACACCCCCCCCCAAAAAAAAATCAGGATCCGGGCACAGAATCCTTTCCTGCATTCCTGCCCAGCTCCAGGCACGTCCCATGGACATGAATGGGAATTTCTGATTTTTCCATCCCATAGGAATGGGTCAGGGTGGTGTTTGTGGTTTGTGTTTGTTGGTGTTTGTGGTTCTTTGGCAGAGGTGAGGGACTGGGATGGGCAGCCCCACGATGGATGCCATATAAAAACAGGTCCCTGCAGGGCACAGAGGCTTGGGGACATCGTGGGGAGGTTTGATGCTGTCCCCAGCCAGCAGAGGAAGAGAGAGCCTGTTCTTGTCCTCCTGCATCCTGTTTTCCCCCTCTGCACAGCCAGGGCCCAGGGAGGGGCTGCTCCTGGATTTCTCCTCATGAGGACCCAATTTTGGGGCTTGTCCAGGTCCCTGTGGAAAGCATCCCACCCCTGGGGCACGTGGAACGCTCTGCTCAGCCTGGTGCCACCTCCAGACCTGCTGAGGGTGGCCTCAGTCCCAGTGTGGGACACTGGTGAGGACATCACACAGTACTGGTCCCAGTGCAGAGCCCCGGATTGTCACCGACCTCCACCTGGACACTGAGCCATTGGCCACCATCCCCTGCACCCCTGTCCCATCCCAAACTCTTCCTCGGTGTGAGAAGCCCCCAAAGGGTGCTGAGAGGAGCAGCAACATCCCTGGGTAGGCTCGGAAAGACCCCATGGATGGGGAGCAGGAACACCAGGAAAGAGTTGTAGCATCTTATTAGTAAAGGGCAGCTGAGTCTCTAATTAAAATTTGCCTAATGACCTGGCTGCTTCGTCATTTTCACTATCAGCCACAGTAATTGAACGTGACAGGTACTTAGGCAAAGATGAAATTAATTTCTCCTTTATAAAAAATTAAAGTGGCAGAGCAGGAATTGGCTGTGCCCCTCTCCTGCTGCCCCAGCACGGGGTGGCCACAGTGGGGCAAGGTGGGAGGAGGAGGAGGAAGGAGAAAAAAACAGAGCAGGGGTTTCTTACCCTAAATCCCAGCTGGAAAAGTGCCCAGATGATGGAAAAACAGAGAGAGGGGGCCTGCTCTGCCTTGGGTCCTGCAAAACCCACACAAACACCAGGGGTCAAGCCTTGGTTTTCCTCAAGGAGGGAAAAATAGATCCACAGTTCTTCCCCAAAATCCTGCTCCAGTTCCCCACCTTTTTGTGGCAAATGTGATGTTCTCCAGCTGTAGCCCTGTGTCCTCATGTCCCACTCATGTCCCCCATGTTCCACAAGCCCAACCCTTCAAACACTCAGCAAATTCCCTCCCACTTCTCCAGGCCTCCCAAAAAAAGGGAAAATATCCAGAAAAGCACCTGCACTTGTCCTTGCTCCTCTGCATCCTTCACACAGGCTGGGTTGTCTGCAGTGGACAGCAGGAGAGAGCTCTCCTCTCTCCTTTACTTTTAGTTAGTTTTTCTGGCTAGCTAAAGCAAAAAGAAAGTTCCCTGAACTGTATTTTTTTTTCCCCTTTTCTTAAAATTGTTCAAACCTGTTCTGAACTAAAAACCCAAAAAAGCACCAGAAGCTCACACCTGTGGCCCACCAAACCTGGCCTGGGCTGCAGCATTTCCCAGCGGCAGAGGAACTAAAAACAAACTAAATAAACCAGGCTGCAACCCACAAAAATAAAAAAAAACTCTTCTGAATTTATCACCTCTTCAAAGCAGCAAGAAATTTTGCTGTTTAATATTGTTAATTTTTGTGCTGGAAAGTACTTTACCTGTTAAATAAACAGGTTTTTTTCCACTTCTCTCCAAAAGAAGATTTCCCTGAATCAGTTAAAAAAAAACCTGCTTAAATCTGTTTCCTAAAAAAAAAAAATTCAAAAATCTCCTCCCAAATCTGCCCTAAACCAGAACATCCATCTTGCAGCCAGCCTGGCCAGTGGCAGTGCAGAATTCCCACCTGTCCTTGGTGGATGTGGGCTGTGGGTGTGGGTGCAGTGCTCGGTGCCAGCAGCCCATCCCTCATCGTTCATGGCACATTGATTCCCAATTCCAGCCCCGTAGGTTATTTAATTGGGCAGATATCCCTTCAATTTTCTCCTCCAGTGATGTTATTGATGGCTGAGGCCTCTCTGTTCCTTCAAAGGAGCCTGGTTGTAATTAGAGCAACACTCAAACGCTCAGCTTTTGATTCTACTCCACACCCAAATCCCCAACAATCCATTAAGCCCATCTTGGAGGAATTCACTGTCCCAGGCTCAGCCCAGGGATCTCCTGTGCTGCAATCATCTCTTCCCTCTCCATGGCTCTCCACCAGGTGATTTTTGGGGAGCCAGGGAAATCTTCCAGCAGAGCACGGTGTCCCTGAGGTCAGGGGGTGTCCCTGGGGTCAGGGGGTGTCCCTGGGGTCAGGGGGTGGCCCTGGGGTCAGAGGGTGTCCTTGGGGTCAGGGGTGTCCCAGGGGTCAGAGGGTGGCCCTGGGGTCAGGGGGTGTCCCTGGGGTCAGGGGGTGTCTCTGGGGTCAGGGGGTGGCCCTGGGGTCAGAGGGTGTCCTTGGGGTCAGGGGTGTCCCAGGGGTCAGAGGGTGGCCCTGGGGTCAGGGGGTGTCCCTGGGGTCAGGGGGTGTC
>VZTT01066913.1:9861-63820 GCA_013400855.1 Buphagus erythrorhynchus
TTTCTTGTTCTGAGCATAACTCCAGAAGAGGAGAAAACCTTATAGGCACTTGCACAAAAATTGGAAGCCTGTTGTCTTATGTTCTAGGATGGCTCAACTGGAGCTGGTTATCTGTTTGTTGATTGTAGCTACTTGAATGCTATAAACCAAATAACCTAACCTGTTAAGTCATATGATCTTGAATATGAAAACCCAAACCTGCAGGAAATAGTTCTGCCAATGCAAGAGATACAGCACGGAATATTGGGAGATTCAGGACAAAAAAAGTGGTGTGTAATTCCTTTGGAATGTATCAAGGCATTCATACTTTAAAAACATTTAAGATGCAGAAGAGAAGCTCAGGACATGTAAAAGTGACATCAAATTATTTAAGACCTCTTCATACTTGCTTCAACCTACTCCACCTCAGGTGACCCCAGCAGAAGAAGGTGTTTCAGTTTAAGTGCAAATTTATTTCAGACAAATAGGTTTTGAAATGAGATCCAATACCTACTGGATTAAATTTCAGGCTGTTCTTATTTTGTGATGCATACAGAGATATGGGCCATTTTTTGGATGACAGTTCATGGCACTCACAAATTGTTCAGAGGGATGGTTCCCTGGGTAACTGTAATTTCAGCAACACTTGAAAACAAATGAATGAGCACTTCTGCAGGACCTCTGGATCAGATTGATTGACTGAGAGCAGCAACTGGTTTGATCATTGTTTTAGCAGAGATGTCCACTGTGACAGCTTTCTGCACTCACTTTGAGGTCTCTTAAGGCTACATTCCCAGCAAAACTAGAATCATAACAAAACATCTGATTTGGAAAAAAAATTGTGTGTTCTGATCTTATTCTCAGTAAAGTTTTCTGTGGAATAAAGAAATAGCTAGGTTTAAAAGGCATTAGTAGTCTCAAGATTTTTTTTTTGTCCTCTCTACCTTCTTGTTTGAGGAGCAAACAGACAAGAAAAATGTTCTGCATTCCTTTCAAATGTTGTAATGACAGCATCAAACTGAATTACTTGAAAATATTTTATTTGAGAGACTGATGCTTTTGATTTGCAATCTTGTTCTCTTCATAATTTTTTTTAAGTGTTTGCTGTCTCCCCATGTAGCTCAAAATCACGTTCTGAGGTGGAAATGATGAGAAAAGCACTAGAACAGAGGTGTGATTTTCAGTCCTTCCTTTCATGAAGTCAGATTGCTCATCAGCAGAAATAGCCAGGTTTGCTCCTCCACTTCTGGGATTCTTTCAGTCCATGCAGCTACATCTCTACTTACCTTTTATCTTTGTTAGGGAGCACTAAGAATTAAAAATCCGCTTAGGGTTTTACCCATTGACTCCTAATTAACAGGAAAAAATGCTTTGCCCCGAGGGCTTTGGCACGGGGCTCTTTTTCACATGCATATATGTCACATAGAGTGCACACTAACTGCTCATATACAGTGTCAGCGTGCGTTTTGTACGCACACAAAAGTTCCAGATGTGCTTTGTATCTTGTTTAGTTGACTTTAGTCTTCTGTAAAGCCAAGAGAAATATTAATCATTCATTTACTGTTAGGGGATGGGTCTTCTTCTCATGTTTCAGTAAAGGGGGTGGAAAAGAAAAGTAAGCCAATTTTTTTCCTATTTAAGGCCAAAGCTGGGGAATGCTTGTGGCTGAGTTCTGTACATGGCCCGGTGCTGGAAGGGCAGGGAACAACCGATGTTGCTATTTTGAATAGAATTTTTTCTTCCCCCCCCCAATTTTTATTTTTGCACAGAGAGTCTCATGTCTAATATTTAGACATGATGAGCTCTGTGCAAAAAGTAACTTTGCTCATTCTTGCCGTGTTTCAACCCTCAGTTATTTTGGCACAACAAGTCGGTGAGTAATTCAAGCTTCTTATGATTTCATGTTTTTATTTTATTTTTATTTTTACCAATAATTTTAGTAGCTTGTAAGAAATGTGTATGCACGAATCTCACCAGAACACTTTTCCTTCACTAATTCAGCAGTCAGATATTTAATGGTGAAGCTGAAAGCTGCAGGATTTGCAGTATCATCCCAAAGGTTTCTCTTTGCTTTGCTTTCTTTAAAGTTAGAAGGACTGTACAGTGCTGTCTGCCCTGGCTGCATTTGTTCTTGTTCTTGCTTGTTTTCCTGCTAGAGACACCAGAGAGATGCTAAACTATTTCTTTTAACTCTTGGAATAACATTTTAACTGTTAGCTCCGTGCTGCCTGGAAGCTCTTTGCACAAGGAATAAGTCTTTGCTTCCAGCTGTTTTATTTGGAGTTCTCCCTTGTACTTGTTTGTCTTACACTGGCAGCGTGGGGGTTTCTTTCAACAATTTGCCTGCAGAAAAAAAAGCCTTAAAGTTCTGAATGGTTTTGTTGAAGGAGTTTTTAAGAGTGATATATGAAAATATGTCAGCTTACAGAATTTTTACTTTGGCATAGAACAGGAGGGTAAATTAATTCCCTCAGCTGCAATAGTTTGAATTAGGCATCTGCAGGCTGTTTCAGCCCCTCACGAGACTGATTAGCAGTTGATGGTATGTGGAAGTCCATGTGAGTGTGTGTGTGCATGTTTACAGAGAGCAAGAATGCCAAAAACCAAGTGAACATGGAATTCAGAGGGGAGAGAGGTACTTTGTATACAAGAATTCAACCTAGAGTAAAGATAAGTGTGGTATGAGTATTTAAGTTAAACAGATGACATTCCACAAGTACAGCTGACCTTTTTTGGATGTGCTCAGTTCCTGCTTGCCAGATATTGTAAACCAGACCTTCCTAAAGATAAAACACTTTTCTCTCCAGTAAATACGAAAGATCAGCAATTTATTTATTCCTACAGAGAGGCAAGGAATAACCTTACAATTAACTCGATAAGCAGCAGCCAAAGAAACTGTAGGCTGTAAAGGAAAGCCAAATGCCTTTAAAATCACACCTTACACTACTCTGTATGACACACATCATGAAAACGATTACTTGAGCCAGTTCATGGCAAGCCCATCTGTCTCACCATACCTGGACAGGGACCTCTGCTGAGGGGTGATGTGAGTCCCCCAGGAGCAGTCTGCTGGCACTGGAGCATTGGAGCTCAGGAGGAGCTGTGCATGAGCAAATCAGGCAACAACCTCTGCAGCACCAGCCTTCCTCACCAGGCTAAGCCTAAGTGCCTATAAAAAAAAAAAAAACAACCAATGCATATTTTCTGTAGAGAGTAAACAGCATTTACTGTGAACTGACCCTTTTCTGTTTCTGCTTTGCTGTATACAAACTCTCTCTCCAATAATCTTCAGTTAGATTATAAAGATTATAAAATGCAGTGATTATAAAATTTGAGCAAATGTGTACATTGAGTTTTCTCTGCTTACAGCAGCAGACAATATACATATATATATTATATTTAACATGCAGTAAGTGTTCTTTTATATACCTGTGTCTAGCATCAGAGGGATAAGCACTAAGAGACCATCCAATATAAAGAGAAGGAACATCAATTTTATTCCTCTCCATAAACAAACCCCTCCTGAGTGTCAGGTCGTCTTCTCACTCTAGTCGTATCCCTGGACATTTCTGAGGAGCAACATATATTTGACTCAATAAATGGTAAATTTTGGGTAGAAGAACAATACACAAATGAAGTGTGAATGAGTATTCTCATTTCTCTGCCACATTCCTGTTCCATGGTGTTGTAACATTTCCTTACTGGGCTAACTTCCATACTATTTACGGGGATGAGGTTACACAGAGAGACTGATAAATCACTAGTTATCCCTTAAAAAATTGGATTCTCTCCTCACTTTAGAATGTTTCTTTCCACACATTTGAATATGCTTTTCTCACAGAAAATAATAATGGAAGGAGTTGATTATTCATATCACTAATTCATGTGCAGGGCAGGGAATGGACTGAGAAACCAGATTTTCCACAACTGAAAAGAGAATTTCCAGACATGCTGAAATGCTCTCTCTTGTCAAGAAAAATGTTTATATGGTTAGTATCAAATGTAAGTCAATATAAAATTTTCCTTGGGAAAGCCTGCCAGGAGACAAGACTTGGCAAGATATTAAGGAAACTGCTCAGTATACACTGACTTTAGGGTAGTCAGATGTACCCCTGGGCTATGTGTTTCTTTGTCTTTCTGTAATAGCTTGGAATGGACATTTGAGTACAGCCTCAGGCTAAACCACTTCTAGAGCTTGGCATCTGGATACTGTGCTACAAGGATTATTCTGTGAATTCCACGACCAAAAGCTGTATGTTCTTGTAACCCACCAGGATGTTTCTAGCCTGGAGGTGAAATCACCTTGACACAATCCAGGTTTTCTGATGTGTGTCAGGGCTTTCAAGCCCTGCCCATGTTCAACATAAGATGCCCCCCGATGGCTGACAGGACACAAAGTCAGCACTTCTGACACCACAGATGATTCAGAGTCCAGCAATGTATATTCAGTTCCACCCTCTGAAGGCACCTTTGCATCCTGCATATTAAACTATTCAAAAGTGTAGGATATTAGCATGCTTCTTTAGGAAAGAAATCCATTCTCCACCCAGCAAGCACAACTTGTGAAAGCATTTGCTAAGCCTTGCAGCCTGCATTCATCCCATTTTTCTTGAGTTTGTAGAGGCAATCATGACAGCTACTTCCAGAAGACAAAATAAATTTTAGCTAGGCACACTGGAGGTGTTTTGCAGTTTCCACTGCCTACAAAGGAAGCACATCCACAGCACCCTCATCAGTGCCAAAAAGGAGGTCAGATGGATTTGGGCCTGTCTCAGCTGCATCTGTGATGCTTAAAAGACACCTCAGTCAGCCAGAGCAGGACACTTCTCGTAGGTACATCCCAGTCCTTGAGGAACTTCACTGAGGTCATTAGGAAAACTCTCCTGCTCTGAAAGCAGTGTGACAGCAATGCCAGAAGCCCTTCAGTTTTATTCCAAGTAATTTTTTGCTCTAAGGTAATTTAGTGTTTTCCTTGTAATGCAAGCATTATCTTGGATGTTTGGTCAGGAAACTCATTTCTGAGGTAATGGCTGAACGCTAAAATCTTTCTTACAAGACTTATTGACCTTTCATATTACTTTCAGTTGCAAATTGCAGTTTTAAAATTATATATAACCCTTACATATAGGCTTCAAGAGGCAGCATGCAAATGACCTTTCCTGCTGAGCACCCACTTCTGATCCCTGAGAAAAAAATGGTATTTTAGGAAAACTTGTAAACAGCTGATTTGACCATTTTACTTTCTTTTTTTTTATTAACTGGAAAGGATTAGATAGCATGTGAAGTGGATGGGTACTGTGCAGATGTAGTTTATTTGTGAGACTGCCAGACTGTTATGTTTAGCAGTTAGCTGTATGGAACACTGCACACATGTGCTTTTTGTTGATAAATTTCCAGTTTAAGGGTAATGCCAGCAACAGAACTATCTCTCCTCAAAGGTTTTGGTAACTCAGAAAGGTTTCCCTCCAGAGTTTTGACAGCAAAACCAGATGATGCACATCTGTGTGCCAAGAGATAATTAACCATAGTTAAGTAACCTGGACTATAAGAAGTAATGAAATATCTGGGGTCTACTCCTCTCCTTCAATTTTTCCTAGCTATTTTTTACCAAGCACACAGCAGACAGTTATGCTTAGGAAAATTGAAACATTCCTTTCTGGTCTGGAAAAATCATGCTAAATGAAAGCCTGGGGAATCCACCCCCTCTAAACATTATATATATGTTCTTGGAAATATGACAAATTTCATAAACACATTTTATATCACACACCCCTGGAATGCATTAGCCTTAGGAAAATGAGACTATTATATAACCCTTTCATTATTTTCCAGATTTGTTTTTGACTTGAGACCAAATCACCAAATCTACACAGACTGATTTTTCTGAGAGGAGGTGGAGTTGGAAACATCCACTGCTTTATTACAGGGGGAAGAGGCAGAGGTAGAAGGGTGTTGTTGCTGGCACAAACCTCTTTGTTGATGCCTCAGTCAGAGTCATTACATTTGCTCTCCTCTTAGTGCTGCAGATTACAAGCAGATCCTATTTCCTCTTCCAGCTTCTGCCAAAGTGTTGAGGTTTGAAATAAGCAGCCAGGTGTCACGTGCAAACTCTGCTGATGCCAGCCTTACACAACAGCTGGGGGAGAGTTGTAATTAATGCTGCTCAAAAAAAAAAAAAAAAGAAATTACCATCACTTTTTTGTTCCACAGGCTGGCTGAGAAACCAGACTGACACTGTTCCATTAGCTGTTGTCCCAGTTATGTGCTAGTGTTGTTCACACCTCGATCACAAATCTGCAGAAAATGGCAGAAATGCCCTCCTAATTGGGATAGCATGCTGAGGGTCAGTAATGGCAACGATGCAGAGCAGATTTTAGTATTTGGGGTTGAAAGCAACCTCTTCAGACTTGAAAGGTTCAGCCTACCAGGAAGGGCAAACAATAACAAAGTGCACTTTCCCAGGCTGGCAGGCACCTGGAGCACTGTATCGCTCTTGATGTTTCTCTGGTAGGTTCCTAGTCTGCTGAAGAGCACAAGCCACAGCTGCTGTAAGAGTTGCAAGATTTAATTTGTTGGTTTGGAGTAATAACTTGTCAAAGCTCACAGAACTAGATATTAGTGCAATGGTCATACCATTAATACTCCAGATTATGCTGTTCTTTAGTCATGCTTGTTTAAGAAACTGGGCAAAGGATCTCAGTTAAGAAAAGGGAAATTGTTGGCAATGGCAAAGATATGTTGTTAACAAATAGGGGGTTTTATGGTCTTAAAGTAACTGGATCAGAGTCCTACATTACTGCAGTTTGATATGATAGAGCACAGTTCAATTTATTATTGGCAGCACCCAAAAAATAAAATAGACTTGAGAAAGGTATAAAAAAATCTGTTCTGATTCAGAATTGCTACTGTTAGCTCAATCTGCATGTTGTAGCCTGGTAAATAGTAGATTACATGACTAACATGGTTTAGAGTTCGGTACCTACCACCAATTGTCTATAATTTTGAGACATTCTCATTTTGGTTTTTGGTAGATGATAAATAACCTTCAACTCTAAATGGAACAAAAATTTTAGTGTCATCATTTACCTGCTGTAATACTTTATCAGCCTATCCCTCCTTCTGCATATCCATGGTAATACACCTTGTCTAGAAGGACAACTGGGCACAGATGTGTTTCCTGCTCCAGGAGGGGTAAAAGAGGTGTTATTTTAGTTCTGTAGCTCCAGGTCAGGCTGTTGAGGGCAGCGTGGCTGGGTGCAGAGAACGCTGCAGCCCCTGGCCCTCAGTGTGCTGCCTGTCTGCAGCCCAGGGGATGCTGTGGATTCCCCCTGGAGGGCTGGCTCTGTGGGGCTGTGATTGTCACAGCAGTACCCTGTGGCAGAGCTACTGTCTGGGTGGCTCACTGCTGGCAGCTTCCCACAGCCTTGGTGGCTGCTGCAGGACAGCTACTTCTCTAGGGATTTTCTTTCTTCCCTCGAATCTTTTGATGCACAGAGTTCATGAAATTTTCCTTTCTGTCCTCTCTGTGACTTCCCTGACAAGAGACGTTTTGTCACTGGAAAAATCTGTAAGGAATTCCCACAGAATTTCCTGATTTTTCTCCATTCAACACAGTCAGACATTATTTCAGAGAAATAAGATGTACATTTTTATATGTGGTGATCATGCTATTAATATTTTTCACATGGCTTTGAGACTGTATTAAAAAAAAATTCAAATATTAACCCTTGCATTGTTTTTGACTATGGTTAATCAAGAGAGAACCCACAGGCCTTAAAAAAATATGAATTACAGGAATCAGAAAGTCTCTTCTGTAAGTACAAAAGAGAGAGGGGGAGTTCTGCTAACCCTATCTTAAATGCTGGAAGGGTGCAAGGAGGAATGAGATCCACCATTGGCTGTAGAGTAGCTCATCTTTCACACAGAGGTATAGTACATTGTATTTTTAATTTATATTTTCAAGTAATCGTTACTTTTTCTCATCTTCTCTTTCGTAAGAAGGATTCTTTGAATTTTGATTTGAGGAAACTTAACCTACTTCCAACCACTGCTTCTCTTTATTTATTTTCACTTCAGAGCCAATCTTGTCTCTGAGTTTGCAAAGTGGAAGCCTCTGCCTGTTTCATGTCAACATGACAATGGAAAACATGATATAACCCCCTCCAACAACAACCGCTTGTTGGCTTTAGTTTGGATAAACTTCAGCTCTGGGACTTCTGGCTTTGTTTAGTTTAGCAGAGGAGATTCCTTTCAGATTAGCTCAGAGACTACTTCCATTTTCCCCCATTTATGTCAAACCCTTCATTTAAACATGAACTATCAGAAAGAGCATGAAAATGGTACCTCCTTTACCAATGTCTGCGCATTTTTGTCTTGCTGTGATTCACACAAGTACTCCATGAAGAGATGTCTGCCAGGAAGGAGAAAGCATGCACAGGACTGAACAGAAAGAATGTGAGGGTAATGAAAATATATATTTTTCAAAGCCAAATGTGGATTTTTGTTTTGAAAGCCTAGGCCTTCTCCTATAGCTAAAGGGGCACCCAAATCACTGCCAAGAAATGAGGGATATGACTTGTAGATCTAAGTCTTTAGCAGAGTTTGGCCTTCAGCAAAATGCAAAGCTATCCACAGTCACTGGAAACACATCCCTTTGTGCTGCTGGTTTTCAAGTGACTGTGCATCTCACCCTGGAGGGTGGCACAGGCACCTCTGCTCTCCCATCAGGTGAAACCTTTCCTCCTGAGTGCAAACCTTTCTTGGGCTGCTAGGGCAGCTTCAGGCACCCCTTTAATCCCAACTCCTGCACTGCAAAGGGCAGCAGAACCACAGGAACATCCCGGGCATGTTTTGCAGCAGTAGATATGAAAGGATGATCTGTGTCTGGAAAATACTTCCCACAGCAATTCAGCTCTGGCAGTTCTTGGAAAACTCCTGGACATAATCAGTTCCCACTGAAGCTCCCTGCAGTCCACGCCCAGTGACCAGGCAGTGCATTAGAAGGCTGTCTGTGGCAAACATCTTTTTTTCTCTCTTCTTTCCCTTTATGCTGCTTCTTCTCTTTTCCTTCTTTCCATTTTCTTTTAGGAAAATAAGCAAGAACAAAATTGCATCTTTTTTTTTCAAACAGGCGAGACGGAAACAATTGCTCATCCAAACAGAGTTAATGGGAAATATGGGAAGCATCGCTCATTGTTCCTTTGATGTTCACTGTAATAGCCATGCTGAGCATCAAAGGAGAACAAACTACATCCCCCATGCTTTCCTTCAGCTATAAGCAGCAAAAATAGGATTAGTATTTTCTTGGAAAACACTTTTGTGTTCATGAGAGCCTCTTAAAAAAAAAAAAAAAGAAAACCTACATCTTCTCTGGTTTTGTCTTTAAATCTACTATAGGGTGTCTGCTTGTTTCCCTACAGAGCAGTAGTCATTCCGTGCCAGCTGTTTAAGAGAAGAATGTCCTAGTGAAAGCAAACAATGGGCTGTGTAGTGGGAATTGCAAATCTTTGAAAAGAGTAATTGAAATCTGCTCAGATATTTTGAAGATTCTTTGCAAAATATTCTCAGGCTGTTGGTGGCTTAGCTGTTGGCAGGGTGGTCCTCTTTGTAGCTCCCTCTTTTTTGTATGAACAGAATAGCATTAATATGGAGGAAGAAAGAAGAGAGGTTTTCAAGTCCAACTGATTATTTCAGAGCAGCTGAAGAGAGATTGCTGCAAATGTCTTTCAGTGAAGAATCAGAAAAGTGAATTGTACAGAGCCTTTTCATTTATCAGGTGTTCTCTGGCTGCAGCTCTTCCACCCATACCTTTTAACGGCTGCTGCAGATAAACTGTGCTGGATCAGGTTGTGTCTGCTGCAGATGTTCCAGCCCTCCTGGGCTATGTGGTGCTGTTTATTCTCATCCTGTGCCAGCTGGGGTTGTTGCTGCACAGAGCAGGGAGAGCTAAATGTGTGCCAGGCCTCAGGCAGCCACTTCAGTAGCAAGGCTGCTGACCTCTGATATTAATAAAAAGCCAGCTCTCTGCTTGCAGGCTCTTCGCTGCACCAAAAGTGTGAATTTTCACCTCACAAGGGAACTAGTTAGAAAGACCCATAGGTCTTTGTGCTTGAAAAATGGCCAGGCATAGAACTTGATATTTAAAAGTGTCTCCAAAATTAAGTTGTCTTTGGTACCCTGAGAAAACCTTCACAATACTTACTTTAGTAGCCCTAGGAGGTTGACAATAAGAGCGTTGTATCCAGTGTACAAATAGCCATTTAATATCCTCTATGAGGCAGATTAAGAAGAATTCCAAATACTGCCATCCATATCCAACAAACTGTCCAAAATGGATGTGGGGTGAATTAGTACAAACTTGAATAAGGAATGAATGAATACAAACTGTTTTGCAGATGAAACTAGGTTAATGATGCTCTATGCATTCAGAACCCCACCACAACCTTCTGAATTACAAATACCCTTAATTTATTGGCAGCCAAAGATATGATTCTTTTCTTTAGACAGTATGCCAGAGCACTTTAATCCTTCACTGGAATATGAAACGCAAGAACCAAATCCTTCATTTACTTCCAACTTCTGAAATTACAGGGAAACCAATAAAATCGTGCAGGGACTTAGGCCAGCGTAGAATTTGCCCCCCTGCTGCTTTACTCATCTCAGATATAAGTTCATTATGGCTGTGGAGTTATATTGGGGTGACTTTGTCCAAGGTATCTGAAAATATAAATGATATTACCACATGTATTTTACTGCCATTGTAATATTTCCCATCTGCTTCAGCCTCAGGAGAGAAGCACTGAATCAAGATGATCTCTTCCAAGGCAAACCACAGAAACAGCATTGCATAAATCTGTTAGCCCTCTCACAGAGCTGAGGGGAAAGAGAGGATCATGTCCCACTTGAAATTTTAATTACCTGCCAAAAATTGTTTCAATTACAAATTTAGACATTGCAAAACAAAAGTCATACATTTTTCCCCACACAGGGTTTAGGTTTCATCGTGCCAGAAGCTTAAAGCATCATTAATTAAGTAGTTATAGTTCAGCGTTTTAAAGGAGATTCTATGCGGATCGAGCTTTAACAATCAATTTCCATTTGTTCCCTTTCTCTTATCAGATCAAAAGCTGAACCTCTCTTTCATGAGGTTTTGGATCTGTCAGTCTGGGAAGCCTGTGCACAATGACTTTTCCAGTTTATTCTTCCCAGGACAGACCCACTGCAAGAAATGTCTCAAAGAACCCTCCAATGTTATAAACTCTTCCTGATCCTAGCTAAAATCGGGAATGCAAAAGTATGTCTTTGAGCTACACCTTGGGGGTGATTTTTTTTTTAAAGTTGGGCAAAATTTTGTGCTGTGTTTTAGTAAATTTTTCCCCTTAATCCTAGTAATGTTGAGCTTGAACTATTGCTTTTCTTTAGAAATATGTTAGGCCAGCTTTTTATGGAACACAATTGGAAGTGGTCAAGTGTTCAAAACTAACAGTACCTTGACACTTGGATTCTGACTAGAAGTCTTCATTGACTGCCCAAGAAATGAGCAGGATGCATGTTTAAAGAAACTAATAAATCCATTAAATCATCAGAAATCATATTAGAGCTTGAATTTATGTCCATTTTTGCTTAGTTTAGGACACAAGTCTTTATGCAAGAATTTGGTATCATTCACTCTAAAGATAAGAAGCACATTAAAATCATATTACTGCTGAGTAACACTAAAAATTATGGCACTAAATAGCCACAAATGAAGTTATTTGCAGCCTGTTGCTTATTTTTAGCATGACACCATATGCCACAAAAAATATTGTAATGTGAGAACAGTGGGGATCGAAAAATCTCATAGGCATTTTACCAATGATTGAAGAGTAGCTGAAGTATGATGCAATTGTCCCTCTAAAAGGCATTGAGTGCACTGAAATATGATGAAATATCTTCTTACTTTGTCTCCTGCTCTAATGCTGATGTTAACCTTAGTAAAAGATTTGATCTGTCAGGCACTGAAGAGCTTCAGTTACCACCAAAATGACTAGAAGCTAATATTTTTTAGGTCTGATACAAAGCCCGGGAAAATCAAGGGAGAATCTCATCAGGCAGTAATTATCCTTAATCAGGGAAGAATTATCTGAATTCTTCACCTAATGGCAAAAAGAGGTTGATCTCTACTAAAAAGACTCAAGCATAAATATAATTGAGCCACAGAGTCAGCCTGTTGAGAGGGGCCACTGGAGAGGAAATCCTGGAGTAGCATCTCAATACAGATGGTTATTCAGGAATATCTTCCTCCCATGCAAAAAGCAATTTGGCCCATGATGTTGTCAAGGAATAGCTAGGAACAAAAGGGGTATAGCTGTCTCTTTAATCCAGCAGAAGTTTTTCCTCAAAATGACTTTTATGAGTTCAGGAACAGACGGTCAACATTTCTCTGGGCAGCCCCAAGAAAGAAGCAATGTGATAGATACAGAGCAGTCTGCTCTATCCTGCCCCTTGTATGACTCAGTTTGAAATGACAGTTCTGCAAAAAACAATCCTCCTCAACCAAAACAGCAAAGAAACAGCCTTGCACTTTGTTTGCTTATTACAAGTTTTGAAACAAGCAAGTTCTTTTGCCAGTTTCTCACGCCAGACACCAGCTGAAGCAGTGAGGCTGTTGTGTAAACACATCTCTGATGGGATGTCTCTGGTCACTATTTCCTTGCAGCACTGCTGTGGCAGGGTGACCTTTGGAAGTTGTATGAAGAACATCATTCCAGAGTGTCAGCATGTGTGCTCAAATAGAGCAATTTGTGAAACATAAATGTTGAGATGGAACGGTGTGACAGAATCAGCTGCTTTAGACCACATTACCTTTTGATAAGAACAACAACAACCCTCTGAAGATAAAGCAGAGTTTTTTGATCAAGATATAATTAGGCTTTTTAAGTCACACTTTGAAAGATTAGAAAAAAGCCAGTAATCTGCAGGGGAAACGGAGGCATTTTGTGTTTTGCTTGGTTAACAAATATGCTTAGGATATATTCTAATCCTGATATTTCTAAAACTTTTTAAGTCTGCAGAAAGGTTGTGGCATTTGCAGCATATAAAGACAAATGAAGGGAACAAGGAATGAGTGGTTTAAAATGCAAGCACTTGTTTATACCAGTGCAAGCCTGCTTTTTTCTTATTTATTTTGTAATCTGACATACAGACTGGGTGGGTTTTGAAGCAAAGTTAGTTTGGCTAGGTGACACAAGGATCCTTTACCTGAGGATCCAGACTCTTCTGTGCATTGCCAGTGAAACAGCGCATGACTCCATCCTGCAACGCCTCTGACAGACAAGTACAGTTTTATGCATAACCAGCATTCTTTTAAGCAGCTTTCTCTTACTCTGCATCTGAGAAAAGGGGAAAACTGGGACTGGCGCAGCGGCAGAACTGTTCAAAAGCCAGCTTCCTTGGCAGACAAGCATCCCTAGAAGTAAGAAAGCTTCGGCTTCATTCTGAAAGAACAGGATATAGCTGTTCTTTTTGGTGTGAAACTTGGGAAATCTGTGAACTATTCATTCATGTTCCTTTTCCATTCCACCTGATAGTAGGTCTTCCTTCTACAGCTCACTGAGCATGAAAGGATTTTTAAGGCTGACCCACTCTGGTTTTTCACAGTCTGCATTTCAGCGTTTAATAAGTGGAGGTTTCACTGCCTCCAATCACATGTGGACAAGCCTTACAAAATATTACATCAGTACTACTAAAGCTGAAGATATCTTAATAGGTATGGATACCTAAATTGGCTCTTATGTCCTCATGCACCGTGTGAAATGGATTCAATTAATTAACTGTTTAAGACAATTCCAGCTGAGACAATGTATGAAGGCCTTGCAGTGGAAAAAACCCAACTTGTTAGACCATTCCTTTTCCTTTTTTTCCATCTCTTTTCCTGACTCCTGTGACCCAGACAGGATTTGAGCCCTTTCAAGTACTCAGCACTGGCCGGACATGCCAACAAACCAGGCCATCCTGGCTGCTCCAGCCGGTTCATTCATTATGAGAGTCTGCTTGTTTCCATTACTAATGATGGGATGGAACGAGTGTGTTTGAGTTTCTTATAAACATCATCTTAATACCAGACAGGGAGCCCAAACCATTTGCCTCGAGGTAGATGCTATGGCATTCTTTTCTGCTCAGGAAATGGAAAGCAGCATTGCTTCACATGTTGGGGTGGATTCCTCCACCTACCCCAGTAGGGGAGAATTATAGCATTTCTATTGAAAATAGCATATCTCCCTTCTACTTTGTCCTTTGCTTAAACAATGTATCAGACAGTGCTGGGGCATGCAATAAACAGATGTATTTACTACAGAAGAAATGTAAAACAATTTTTGAAGTACTCATCCTTGTAAAGCAAATGACTAAAACTAGGTCAGGGTGAGGAAGCACAGGTTTTGTACAGTTAAAAAGTAGCACAAATGCCCTTCTTAACTTCATCAGGCTTTGGATTCTGTCCCAGTTAGAGGCAAGACCTTCTTCATCTTGGTGCTTTAGCCTTTACCAGATCCACTTTAAATACAGCAGAAGTTGTTTGTTTGACTCATTGTGTTTGTGATCAAATTCTCACAGACCAAAGCTCCTCAGTTTTGCTTCCCAGGCCATCATTAGGCAGCTGCTGGAGGATCGTGAGTCACCCCTGTGTGGACTATTGCCCTCTCTGAGGCAGAACCAGACAAGTTCAAGATGTTTTTTAATTTCTAACCCTTTAGTCACATCTCTGTAAATTGGGTCTGCTACTAATGCAATAGCTGGACATTGGCTTTGTCCAAAGTGGAAAAGCCTGTGGTTTTTGAGGATACTATTAGGAATTTTTTTCCTTTTGCCATAAATTTGTGGTTAAGTCATGATCATAGTGCTTGCACAAATGCAAAGCCAAAACCAACTACAGAGCAGGTCAGATTCTCATGTGATAATAAATTCCTCTTCACCTCACTGACATTGGGATTATGTCCCATATGACATCTGTCATCTTCCAGGCCATATAAAAATGGCCATTTCTGTTTTCCCTTGCACACATTTGGGCTCTTCTATGCACCCCACTTATAGGTTCTTTGGAACTAAATTGTGATTTTCAGTTTTCACTATTGGTCTGCTTATGGACAGCTGCCAGTCTTCCTAGAATGGGAAATAATTTAAAACCAGCATTAATGTCTTGCCTTTTTTTATTTTATTCACTATTTAGGCTGGCCCGGGGAAGTGCTTCACACAGCAAAACCTATAACAACATGAGTGCTTGGTAAACTGCATAATTTCAAATTAATACAGGCTTTCAAATATTAAACTTTTTTAACAGCACACTAGAGATTGACAGGGCTTCCAACAAAGCGTTGCAGTAAGTGCCACAGAAGGGACGTGCTGTACATTTAGGGCTCTGGGAGGAAGAATGATTGTGCATTGCCACAGACAAATACTGTTGAGTCCTAACATTTCTTAAATCTCAGGCTAATGGTATGTTTAGGAATCAATAAGAAAAGCTGGCTAAGACAAGTATGTGGCAGTTATACCACAAGTCTAGAAGCAGACAAGTCAGCTTTTTTATAACCTCATTATTCCTATATGTTACTCGCCAGTGCTTTAGCACAAATCAGCTTTCCAAAGGATTTTGAAGCTAATGGTTAATCTTTATGAGCAATGCAAAATGCATTAGGTCATAACATGCTGACACACAGATCTACATCTGAGCACTGAGGGGGTGTCTAACACCCTAAGTCTTCCCAGATGTAAGTTTCCTTTGGAAATCTGTTTAATACTTTCATTCTGCCAAAGGCCACTGCAGTTTTCATTGCAGCTTTCCTAGCTTATTTCTTAAGTCATTTAACAATGTCCAGAAAGTTAGAAGCAAATATGAATGTCATTATATCCATATGTCTTCAAATTTTTGTCATCTTCCTGTTAAATGAGGCCATCTACTGTACATTAACTGAATGACAAGACTGTAAAAATGCAGAGAAATCTCCCTTATTGCCTTATTAATGTAAAATTATCAGTCAGTTGTGACATATTTTAAATTTCCACAGTTTTTATTGGTATTGTTGAATAATATATGGCATGTGAGTATTCACAGTGTGAAAAATTAGGCACTGAGGAAAGACTGCTTCTGTCTTGAAAACAGAATCTTTTCTTATTAGCAGTGCAAAAACGGGAAAGATGGCCTTTTTCTGCTCCTCTTTGGAGCTATCCTCTTTGCTGTAAGGCAGCAAGATCACATCTCTGAAAATAACAAAATAACAAATCAATGAAAAATAATTTAAAAATTATGAAAAAATTGGCACATGAAGGTTCAAATCCTTGGATACGAATTTTCAGTAAGTAAATTGTTCTGTAAAAAGTACTTCCAGAAGTTAATAAGGACGTTGTTTTGTTAAACACATAGTTAAAAAAATATGTGGTTTTGAAAGGCTAAGAAAGTGATACTGGGAACTGAAAATCAGAATATTACAATTAATCAAACACATCTTTTGGGTACAAAAAAGTGTATGCATCTCTTTATATGTGTATGCAATTCATATAACTGTATATTGCAATTGCAAATAGTTGCAATATTAAGTTCTTTTATGTCCATACAATGGTATTTTTATTTAACAATTATGACTTGCCCTAGAAAAAATTTATTTCTCCCCTTCCTTATTATATTTACAAATGAAAAGAGCATTTTAACCTGTGGAACTGGTAGGTGCTCAAGCAAAGTGACAGCTGAGTAGCCCATTGCTCTGGTGACGTGGATCTGTGCCCATCCATGCTCTCCAGGGTGCATCCAGCCCCTCCTGCAGGATGGATTCCAAGCTCTAACCTCCCCAGCAGCTCTGCTGAGGCTCTGCCTCCCACAGCACACAGCTTTCGAGGGCTTCATGTGTGCAACCAGCCACTCTGTGATTTGGTTTTTCTTTTGAGTCACTACAGAAGCTATAAAGATTTCATTCATAATCCTTCACTTCTATGTTTCAGCCTTCTTGTTTGTCAGGAAACATTTGTCATTAGCCTTGTCAAGACTGGGCAGCCTGTTTTTTCCCTAAGTTCCCACAGCAAGATCTTGGTTTGTGAAAAGGAGGAAAATGTTTCTTGCAGAAACAGTCAGCACCTAACTAAGCAGAGAATCAGCTTATTTACCTGGGATCCATGGATATGGTTCTGTGGGGTGAGAATTGGGAAGCCAAGCAACGTTTTTAGAAACTAGCTTTACCTTGGCAGATTAAGGAAGGATGTCTAGGAAGGATGACTCTTCAAAGGTACACATTGTTAGGCAGTGTCCTTTGAAGCAGCATCCTCTGATTCCATAACCCTGTGGCATGTGGGTGTGGGGAAGAGGCTGCCCTGGAAATGAGCAGTTCTTCTCTATCTCTCTTGTGCAGAATATGGAGTTTCTAGAGAGGTCCAAAAGGGGCAGAAAAGGAAAATCTGAGTTTCTAAGTGATAGAGAATGTCTGAGGCGAGTGAGTTTTAATATGCCATTGGAAGGTTTTCCATTTTAAGATTCTTTGTGTTGTCAAAGGAAGGTAAAACACTGGGTCCCAGCTTGGTATCAAGCAAAGAAAAAAAATATTGGCTTGAAAATGTCTGGAAGGGGTTTTTGAAGCTTCGTTGCTCTAATCAAGATAGTGGTCAAAATCAACTCTTAACCATAAGGAGTGCCAGCCTTAACCAGTCAACATTTTCCTGTTTGCTTCTTTTATATGTGCAAAAATAACATAAGATGGTGTGCATGGACATGGACAGCCTGTAGTAGGATTGAAACTGGGGAAAGAAACCCTTCTGTCCCATGGACTGCTCTTCTAGCCATAATTGTATTCCCCATTGCCCTTCCAGAGCTTGTAGGAGGTAATGAATTTCATGGGTGAAATAGAGAAAATGTCAGGTCAATATGACCAAGGAAAAGCAGCTGAGTGAGAAAGTGGGAAGGGAGCAGGGGCAAACTAAGCTCAGTTGAGCACATGGCAGTAAAGAAGGGGAACTGCTCAGTATGAAATAAAAGGACTCATGCAAGATGAAAAGGGAAGTTACATGTTATAGGACAGGTGAAATGCAGAGGAAGCATGAGAAGAAAAGAAACACATCTAAGCATGCCCTTTGCCAAAGAACACTGGTGTGGAATGGGAACACACACCCACAAATACAGAGAGAAAGAAAAAGGAAAAAAGAAACCAGGGTACTAATGCAGTGGTGGAAAGATTAAAAACAGAGATTAAAGGTGCAGGGAGAAAAAAAATGGAACTGCATAACCCATAGGAAGGAACTGCAATAACTTTGGGCTCAGTCTCATACTAGATAATTGTGGCCATTGCAATTTGATGATATTCAGAAATTTCTGCCTGGAGCCAGTGGCAATTTTAGTGTCAAAGATTTGAATTATATCTTTTGTAATTTTGTTTTTCTTTTTGAAGGGTGGTGTATAGTAGGTAAATTATCCTTGTATTAAAGTTTTAAGAATGACGTAGGCACAAAAATAGCTCTTTCTCCAGAATGTTGTTTTTATAAACTGAATTATTTTTAATTATCCATGAAAGAAAATCTTATTATATTATTCATGACATTCACTGATACTTATGTTTGCAATCTAAGACTTCTAATAACATCTACAAAACTTAAAATGAGCTTGTAAAACTAAAATTAGATGCTCTTAGTGTTATTTTATATTGGGTTCTTAAATGGCCTGGCTTTCTGGATCATGTTTTTCTAAGAAAATACCAACCCAAAATTTAATGTGTCAAGGCAGTTTTTATCAGCCTTTTCATCTTCATAGCCTATGACAAATTCAATCAGTAAAACAGCTGCTGGAAGGAATTCACAAAGCCATGAATATCACAGATGAACAATGTTTTTTTGTGAAAAAAAGACACTTGTAACATTTGAGCAGGCCAGCTGACACAATAATTTCAAATCATTTGGGTAATTAATGTGAATGTTCCTTCAGATCTGTCACATACGTTGGCTTTCAAAAAACTCTTTGAAACCCCTTGGTGGCAGCTATTAATGCAAGATGCTGGAGACAGGAGTTGGTGCTGGACAGATGGCTTATTCCACATCCATGTGCAAGTGCTTGTACTGGCACATGGGGCCAGTGGCACTCTTGCTGGAGAGCTCTGGCACGTTTACTCTTTAGCTGCAGCAGAGAATTTGATTGCTAATTAGACAGTAACTCAGTCTGACACTAAGATTACTCAAGACAGAAGATTATCAGGGATTTAATTGGGCTCTGGCTCAGCTCCAGGAGGTTTCCTCTGATGTCTGTTTATAGACTCAGAGCAGACTCTGCAATTAATGTAACAGATCTCCCCAGTGCCTGAAGAGCAGCATTTAGCCTTTTACTTCACATGCATGAACCAGAAAACTGAACAAACTATCCAACAGTTTTCATGTTACTCATCTGTAATTTGGAAAACACATTTGCAATAATACCCAACACAATTTTGTCTTTCTTTCCAGCTGCAGGATGTACCCATCTTGGGCAGGCTTATGCTGACAGGGATGTTTGGAAACCAGAGCCATGCCAAATCTGTGTGTGCGACTCGGGATCTGTTCTCTGTGATGACATCATCTGTGATGATCAGGAGCTGGACTGCCCCAACCCAGAGATTCCTTTTGGAGAGTGCTGTCCAGTTTGTCCACAAACAACAACACCACCTCCAAGAGTAAGTTTATTCTCACTGTTGTTTCTTTGGTGTTGCTGCCTTCTTGATGCATGTCAGCCTCAGTTCATTTTGGCTTAGATATTTTCAAATGCTTTTCAATGCCACTTTCTGAATTTAGGCAAATACTTATATTGGACAATGCAGCTAATATTAAGTCTTCCAGATCAGTTTTATGTAGACAACGAGCACCAAAACAGTAGAAAGGGACAGAGGGCAGCAACTAGTCATTACATTTTTCACTTTATGGAAAAGCATAGGAATAATGCAAACACCTAATTTTTGACTTCATACTCAATCTATATCCATGAAAATAGTGCCAACACAGAGGCAAAGAAAATTAGACAACTTTCATAGCATGTCTGAGTCTGCATTTCTTATCAATTCTACATCATCATAGAGTGAATTTCCTTTTGCAGGCTTATTGCTGACTTAATGCCCTGTAAAGGAAAGGTGATTATACTGCACATACCAAATTTATCACCATCTTTTTATAGACAGCAGCATTTTATAAACCAGTTGCAGCAACTTAGCCCCAGGAAAATCAAGAATGTTAGTACATGCCAAGCCCCCTGCCTAAGTGTTTCAGTGGGTGAGCCAGCTATACTGAGCTTTCAGCTTATCTGAACATTTCACCAGTGTTAAAGATCTGTGAAGTTCTGTTAAAGCACCTAGGTTGCCACAGACACACTGAAGATCCTTATCTAGAAAATAAGAGAGTGAAAGAGAAGTGAGGAAGAGAGAGAAGATGCGTTTCTGCAGCTCTACAGCACATCTGTTTACACACGGAATGTCACACATAAATATGTCACACACAGCTCTGTCACCTAGTCTTATTTGCACCTCACTAGCAGCACTCCACTGCTTCCAGGATCCCTCGATCACTGGACATGTTGAGAGGTGGAAATGGGTGATATAGACAAGCATGCCCGAGATTTAAATACACCTCCCTCTCTTGTGTTTAGAGACTCATCAGCTCTGGAGTTCCTGATAATGAAGAACATGTGAACTATTCCCCCGACCCTCTCTCATTGCTGTAGGAGTTTGGTCAGGCCACTGGAAGCTGTTCTGATGACCTTGGGGGATGTATAGGGAAATGCCATCTTGAAAGACCCAAGACCGTTTCAGCTGAATATTCTTTGCTACTAGTAGCAGCTGAACACAAAAATTGAAAATCCTGGTAGTAACATGTAACTGAATTATTAATTGAAAAATAAATAAATTGCATCAGTAGATCTGAGAATTTAAAATTATCTCATCACTCCTCACATGCTGGAGTGAGAAGGACACAAGAAATCTGTCACAGCAAGTCCACAGTGGACTTCTGTCCCCATTGCACTCAATGGCAAAGCTGTACTGACTTCACTAGTGCCATGTTTTTGACTCCAGGGGAAGTGTAATTCTATGGATGATCCAAGCAATAGAAGATTGCCTGACCAAAAACCCTACAGGTTTCAAATATACTGAATAAACATTAATGGAATCAATGTGATAAAACTATATTCAAATGTTTAAGTGTTTTGCTCTTGTTTATGTGTGCAATTTTTTGTTTTATTTTTATTCCCTTTTTTAATTTAATTACTTTTCCTTTTTTTTTGTAGACTCCTGGAGTAGTCACCCGAGGCCCCAAAGGAGACCCTGTAAGTGCAGCTATTATTTTTCCCCACGGAAATGAACAAAATCAAGACCCCATTCTTCTAGTGCTATATATCCTGTTCAAGTTGCCAAGATATCCTGCTTTCATTGATGTCTGAACTGTCTGCAGCAGGACTGTACCATATAGTTATTTTGAAGTTCAAGTTCTTTTGGTTAGAACTTTAGCTTCAACAACACTCTCAAAAATTTAAACTGAAAGAACACAGAGTTTAGTCCAAACTGCATCACATTTGTTATGTTTTGTTTTATTTCCTTACACAAGGAGGAAAAGAATCTTTAAGACTCCACTAGCAGTAATAATTTCAGATTCAGGAACTGAACTGCTAAACATTTCTGATGTGTTTGATTATACATCAGTTGTGATAAGCTTCCAGCAACCAAGTGTTTCTATGTGTGAATTTTGTCTGTCTTCCCTGACTCCTTGGTTATGGCTTTGTTTAGGAGAGGTTTCCCACCACAGTCACACGGACTTTGTTATGAATGGAAAGGTTTGTCCCTTAATGTTCTTGCAGTTGCAGACAAGTGACAAGATCTGTATCTGTTCTGTTTGTGTCTTTGCAGGGTTCTCCTGGAGTTCCAGGCAGAAATGGTCCCCCTGGCCCACCAGGACAGCCAGGGAGCCCCGGAGCTCCTGGGCCCCCTGGAATCTGCCAGTCTTGTCCCAGTATAAGTGGAGGTGTAAGTCATGGTTATGTTCAGCTTCTACCTTGGTGCTCATAGCCATGCAAAGCAATGCTGTAGGCACCTGTCCCTTGCACCTTCCCAGGTGCTTTGCTTTCAGTGGCATCCATCCCATTTGTGCCTCTGGAAAACAGAGCTGAGTGGTAGGTGGGGTTTTGCTGTTGTTCTGGGGGGTTGTCCATAAAATTTCTCTGAAGTGCAGTTAAATCTCTGCCTTACCTTACTTTTTAAAACTTTTGGGGCCAGATCTGCTGAAGGACTTGGTAACTCAGAAATAATCTGATCAGAAAGAGTGTGATGGAGGATTTCCCCATAAGCTTAACAGTTAGAGAAGTCTCCTACTTTCCTACATTTCATCAATTCATGTTCAATGACAGAACATTCCCATGAGACTAGACTGAAGCACTGCTCCTCTGCTTGCAGGGAAGTGTCATGGGAGTACTATTTGTCATAGTGTCTCTTTATTTCTGGCTCACTGAATGTTGAAGTCATTTCAGAAGAGCTGGGCACACTCAGCAAGAGAGCTGATTGCAGCTAAAGCTTATTAGCACAGGCAGTGCTTTGTTATGAGGTGACATTTTCATCCATGCAGGCCCCCAAACCCAGATGTACAAGATGGGACTTCTTTAGCACAAGGCTGATAAAAATTATATGTTAAAACAATTGCTACTTTTGAATACAGGCCACTGATTATAACTTCCATATACACTTCACACTCCTAGGTAAGCCAGAAACTGAGGAAAGATGTCTCATTTTTATTTAATTCTGAGAGGGATTGCCTCTGCAGCACTGAGCTGTGGATCAGTTGACCAGTCCCAGTGGCACCAGTGACACTGGTTTAGGGTTTGGAGAGGCAAACACAGGAGAGGAAAACAGGCTGAACTCCCATTCCAACACTGTATCCAAGATGTGCTGCTGGATCCTGACAGGAGGGTTGGTATTGGGAGCACAGGAGTCTTGCACCTGGCCAGCACAGGAGCTGGATCCACAGTGGTTTGGGAGAGCAGGCAGAACTCTGCATGTGTTCAACCCCTCCTGCTCAACCACCTGCATCCAATAATGCATCACTGCACCAATGCCACATCATTTGACTGACTGCTCATGTGAAATGAGTAATTCATTAGGCACAGGTAAAAGAAATCAGGAAAATTATAATAATAAACAGTTCTTTAGTGCAACAAAAAATATTTCATCAACTTCCTTGAATGACAACTAAGTCCAACAGAAAAGAGACAGACAGAGAAAATGGGGAAAGAAGCTAAGAATGAGTCAAACCAGAGTAAAAGGAGAGAGAAAGGTAATTTTGTGGTTCAGCTGAGGCCCAGCTGTCAAGAAGAAAAATGGGTGTACCCAGCCTAGGGAGCTAATGTCACCATGACCTCAGAAGGAAGACATTGTCTGGATTTCTCTTATGTAAATATATGGCAGATATATGTCAAGCTAGTACTACTCAGCAGATACAAATGAGTTATCTCCATGCATTTTCCATACCACTATAAGAAAATACTTATTTGGTTTGTAGCAATCACATTTTTTTCTTTTTTTTTTTCTTTCTTTTCTCTCTTTTTTTCTCTATTTCTTTTATAGAGTTTTTCTCCACAGTATGACTCCTATGATGTGAAGGCCGGTGGAGTTGGTATCGGGTACCCACAACCCATTGTAAGATGATCAAGCTTTTTTTTCTGTCCTTTCTTCTTTTTAAAGAACAAATTTTCTGCTTGTAGATTATACCTTGGATGTGTATGTATCTTGATTTTAATCTAACAATATGAGTTTTCATTTAATTATTGCCTGCAAGTTGAATGTGATGTAAGGCACCAGTTTGTTCAGCAATACTACTCTAGAAAGTAGCTATAGCTCATCTGGATTTTTTATTTTTCACTTTCTTTCTTCAGTTTCTTACCTTCCTTTTCTTGATCTCTGTCTATGATTCACCTTCTTACACTACCTAAACATTTTTCCCTTTCTGTCTCATGTACATTCCTCGTTTATCTGCTTGATATTCCTCTACTTATTTCTTCCCTTCCTTCCAACAATTTTTATCTCTTCCACTGCTTTTAATCTTCCTTCCCCCACTCAGTATCATTTGTCTTTACTGAGTATGATATTCCATACTTGCTAACTTTTCCACAATTCAAACTTGCCTGATAACAAGTGAGTAAATCCTTCTTATAAACTGTATTTATTCCAAAACTCAAATTTTTTTCACTTTTTCTTATTACAATTACCATTTTTTTACCCACAGCTACTCAGACTGTTACTAAGGATGCTGTATCTGCCTGCTAGACCTGATCCAAGATTTTCAGGTTTTTAAATGAGAAAAATCATGGACTGCCTCAAAGAGTTATACCTGAGCTATGCTTCATGTGTAATATAAATCTGATTGTTGCACCTCATGATTCTCCTTTTAGGCACTGGGATTTAGAGATATTTAACATGAAGAGTTCTTGATTCAGGCAATCTGCTACATAGAGGGAGTGGTGAATTGCTGTTACTGGAAATTGGCCGTGCTTCATTAAGCATAATCATTATTTTCAGCCCAATTCTGCAGAATATGGTTTGGGTATCACATGTTGTAGTATATCGAGGCAGTTCCAAGAAAATGAGGGAGGGAGTAAGAAAGGAAGGAAGGAGTTCTATTGGATCATCTTGTGAAATAAGGTTTACTAATCACAAGAGCTCTTTTTCCTGAAATACAGTCATTATTTTCTCACCTGTATTTTAATCTGTTTCTACCTCCTTCATTTGCTAATATGATCATCCGTGTATTTGTCTTCTTCAGCCATACATTTTTGTCGATTCATTTATTCATATTCACTCCTCACAGTTTTCACCCACAGCTGTCATAGCATCTACATTCTGCTACTTAGTGTCTTAATATGGGATGTGCTGAACTAGGCAGATAACTGAGACAGCTTCAGTTAACTACTATAGCTAACTCTTCTCTATTTTGGCTTTTTCCCTGGAAGTGATTAGTGATTTCTTGTGCTCTGACTCCTGGACTTGGGTTAAAAATCCCCACCAAACTACTTTATTGAGCACCCTAGAATATCTTCAGGGTTATTTGTATATATTCAGGTCATAAGGGCTTTTATATTGCATTGTCTCCATTGCTGCATTCATTTACTATTGATGAGTTACAGGCAGATGTGGCTGAAATCACTAGGGCTAAATAACATTTATAATTTGCATTACATAGACTAATTTCTTTATTATTTTATAAATTTAGCAATTTTCAATTCAAATATTCCTAATGAATAAATATCCAAACTGAAATAATTTGGAATATTAGCAAAACAATGAAATATAGTACCAACATTGGCCGTGTGTGTGGTTACCATGCCTGGCATTTCCTCAATCACATGTCTCCATTGCTGCATTCATTCCCATGGCTTTACACCACTTGTAGACTGATTTTCTGCTTTCCATCACAGTTTCTCTTCACTTGCCCATGTAACCTCCTCATATTGTCTTTGTCTCTTTCCACCAGTGCACATTCTCTAACTGGAGGATCCTCATCTGTTCAGAGTCTGGAGATTCTAGCAGCAAGCACACCGCTAACTATCAGTTTATCTCCTCAGTGTGGAACTTGAAAAAAATTGTATCTCATTTGTTTATAGCCATGTGTCTGATTGATTGATTGCTATTGATGAGTTGATGGCTTTAATTCTGGTTGGATCTATAGGTACCTTATACCAAATGAGTTCTAACAATTTACAGGGACTGCTCATTGTATTCACACATCAGAGGCAACCCCATTTCCCAAACCCTCACAGCTCTGCCTCTTGCTGTACTTCTCTCCTAGAAAATAGCAAATATTAAAATGGCTCACTTTTTTATACAAAAGACAACTGTGAACTAATATTATTTATTTTTGTGGTATAGCAGTGTACTGTCCTACATATGCCAGTATAGTACTGATAATTTTGTATTATGAAAATTGTAATACATGACCTTTTCTGACACAATATGACAATATCCCATGAAACACGTTACATGCAATATTAACACATTGCATGCAATATTAGCATATTACATGCAATATTAGAATACTCTGCCAGTACTGCAGCACACAGTGATCCTCATGTCATCAATATATGTGATTGTTCTGGCTGTAGGAAACATGTGAAGAGTTTAATTTAACAAAAGCTTTTTTTAAAGAGCCCCCTATAGCTGCAGTAGACCACTCTGCTAACTTTCAAATGTTTTCTGTTTAGTAGTATCAAATGCTTTTATGGTTGTTGCTACAAGAAATAGAAATATTGAGGTTTTGGTTAGTCCAGACGTCATTTCTTTCTTATGGCTTAGTACTGTTAAAGTTCAGAAAAGCTTTCGCTGGTGAAAATGTTTGCCTTAGTAACAACAACAAAAGTATGTCCTTAATTCAGTGTATCTCTAGGTCATGAGCAATCTCTAGTGTTGGGCTAATTAAGCTCAGTTACACAGCAGAGAAGCTGACACTCTTTTACTCTAACAAATTCAGTTCTACTTTCTATTCT
The DNA here is from genome assembly GCA_013400855.1 of Buphagus erythrorhynchus. Classification (NCBI taxonomy): domain Eukaryota; kingdom Metazoa; phylum Chordata; class Aves; order Passeriformes; family Sturnidae; genus Buphagus; species Buphagus erythrorhynchus. The sequence goes on from VZTT01066913.1 coordinate 36,323, forward strand.
TCTCCTTCAGGCAGCTGAAAAGCAGAGCTCTGAGCATCCCTCTGGGGTCTAGAGAAGGGCAGTAGTGACTCAAAAATGAAAAGTTGCAGCTCTGAAAATACCTTGGGACTATGGTAGCCAAGCCTGCAAGGAGCAGCCCAGCAAAGCCTTTTCTGAAGGGACAACTAGACAATGTATTTCTTCAGCACTGAGTGAATATATTGCTGCTTCCTTTTTACTGCACCAAGTGCAGGTCATCAAGGATTTTTCTCTGAACTAATTATGTAAAAGTTTATTTCACAGTTATTGATGACTATTGCAACTGTATTAAGCTTTATAGCTATATTACATTAATGTAACTACTGTTTTTTAATCTACACTATAGAGTGGCTTTCCAGGACCCCCTGGCCCCAGTGGCCCCCCTGGCCCACCTGGTCACGCAGGTCCCCCTGTAAGTAACATTAATCTTCTCATAATCATCTTCTCCTCCTTTTCTCTCTCATAAATAGTAAGTACCTTTTCAACTAATAAATCTGGATACTATGCTGAAGAGTTTTATGCATAAATGTCATCTTAGGCTGTGCCATCACCAAGACTCAAGAGCTGAGGTCAATATACTGTGCTGACTTAAATCCTTGTGTACCCCTTGAGATCTCTGCAAGTCCATGGGGTGTCAGCTAACATTATTTGAAGACATGCCACTGCCTGATATCCTGATGACATTCCCAAATGTCTATCCATACAAAATTTTAACAGGAGGTAAAGGAAAGTGGGATACCCATTCAGTGAACAAACCAAGGGTCTGAGTTTTTCAACATCCATCTCCTTTTAGAGGAGCAGTTTAATTCTGATTTCATGGAGGCATGTTCTACCTGGTTCTGGTAATTTCACCTTTGGTCATTTGTTGACTGATCCAACTGCAGTTTTCCTTAAAATTATGAGATTATAAAATATAACAGCGCCATGAAATGGTGCATGTAGTTGTTCACATCTTAACTGAGGTTTTTTCTGCATTCCAGGGCTCTGCTGGATACCAGGGCTCCCCTGGAGAACCAGGACAACCTGGCCCTCCTGTATGTACCCATTCAGTACCACTGTGCATGCTAAAGACATGATCTTAAAAGCATGAATCTGTGGCACCACTGCAGTGGATGGAAATTTTGCAGTTTATTGTGATGCATATAAATTGTACAAGTTTTTATCATGCCCAATGCATTTTTAGTTAGAAAAATAATTAATATTTGTTATTATTGTAGTTAATATGAATTACTTTTCTACAGGGACCTCCAGGCCCCGTTGGAATGATAGGCCCAGTTGGTCCGCCAGGAAAAGATGTAAGTTCACTATTATTTCTACTGTTATTAATAAATATGAAGAAAAAGGTTCATTAAGTCACAAGATAACAGAGCACATTGATATTATTGCATTTGAGGATTTTTAACATATCCCTATTTCTCCATTTGACAACATGACTTTAACAATGTAAATTTGGCTTACATAAGGTCTGTCCATTCCATAAAAGGTTCAATTTTAGCAAGTAATTTGATTGATTAAAGGAAAAAAACAAACAAAAAAAGACCATGAAACATGCTATTTATTTGGTGCAAAATAAGTTAGCAGTTATAAAGAAAATCAGATAGTAGTGGTAGCTTTCTTCTCCCTTTAAATCTTACTATGGGACTTAGAGCCATTGACACCATTGTCTGTGTCATGGCTGGGAATCCTGAACAGGTAGGTGGAGTACCAGGCAAGGTGCAAATATCTACAGCTTGTGTTGTGTCCATTTTGAGTGTTTTACTAAGAAAAATAGGTTTTCTGGGATCATCTCTCGCTAAAGGTTGTCTTGAAGAAACTTAGAAATTAACTAGAATCTTGTTAAAAGCTGAGTTTACACATTTTGGCAGTTGTTTTCCAGAAGGCAGTGTCAGACTACCTTGAGAGGATTTTGCATGACCACTACTGTCTTTGGTGGAAGTTTCACCTGCTTACTCCAACTCACCTTGTTCTACCACAAATGGTGTTTTGACAGTAAGTCAAGCAATAACAAAACACAAAAAAAACTTATTTTCTTTCAACAGGGAGAACCAGGAAGACCAGGCAGGAATGGAGATCGTGGAATCCCTGGATTACCGGTATGGAAAATCTCCCAATAAAAATGGTCTTCTAATCATAGGTTTTGTTTTCCCATATCAAGTTAGTCAAGTGAACATGCCACACATGAACATTGGCTTGTGCCCTTCATACAATCAGTACATGATTTATTAATCTTTCTGTATTTATATGTTTAGGGTCACAAGGGACACCCTGGAATGCCTGGGATGCCTGGAATGAAAGGCCAACGAGTAAGTATTGAGTATATTGAGTATATTGATTAATGACGAGTCTGTTACTGTCCTTGAATTATGGTGTTACACAGTCGTGATCTTTCAGTCATCATTTCCAAGACTGAATCATAGAATGAAAGTTAATTTCTGCACAATTTAATCTGAATTTCCATAACTGAGGTTACCTCAGTTGTAGAGCTCCATCCCTAATGCCCAAAAGGGTTCAAACAGCTGATAACACTCATTATTGAAAATATGCCTCTTTCAGGGGCTTAATATTTTGCCAAGAGGAATCAAGTTTTCCAGAATGCAGGAGGAATACAATTCACAGATATGGTTTTACTTTCCCACAGGGTTTTGATGGAAAAGATGGTGCCAAAGGTGACAGTGGTGCTCCTGGTCCAAAGGTAAAAATCTAGAGTGTCATCTTTCTAGTAGGTAATGACCCCCATCATTTGTTGTATAGCTGTGCTTAGCATCTTAAACAATTATAAAAATACAATAAGCATTAAAGAAACCCATTTAATATCTCCATGAAAAGAATACAAATTATTCCAAAGGAGTTAGATGTTCTGTTAGGTCAGCATGTCCTAATTTTCCAGCCATAATTAACATGAGATACCAAAATGAAAGGACATGTCTCAGTCATCTGACTTTCTTGCATAGTATTTTAAGAGCTGAGTCTTTCTGATTTTTATTTGCTGTTTAATTTTTGATTTGACACTTATTTAGACTTCTCAGAACTCAGTTCATGCTGAGAACACCCAGCACCCCATAGAAAGGGATAACAAATTTGGCTTATTTTCTGTGTCTCTTTCCTTTGAATAAATCAAAACTGTTCTCACCAAAGTTCATTTTGCTTTCTCTCTGTAACAGGGTGAAACTGGTCTCCCTGGAGTAAATGGAGCACCAGGCCAACCGGTAAATATGTGCATCCTGGAGTGCTTAAATGTTGTCTGAGTTGTTCCTCATTCCTTTAACTTTAATTAACTCCTCCACATGCAGAGGACAACAGTGAGTTATACAAATAAGAGCAATGTCTCTTTGCTCAGCCATCTTATTTTAGAAGCCATTCAACAGATTCATTTTAACATGTTTTCTAGGGACCAAGAGGTCCAGCTGGAGAAAGAGGAAGACCTGGGAATCCTGGTGGCCCTGTAAGTAAATGCAGATCTTGTTCTTATCCAGAGGCAGCACATATTTGGATTCAATATGTTGAGAATTCCCTACTTCCTTAAAGCAGTTGTAATGCAAAGGAGTAAAAAACTATAGAGCATCTGTAAAAATCTCACATGAAAACTTTTCAGTCCCCAATTAAAGATGTAACACTTCTAACCCACAACATGTTCACCATCTTATTTCCTGTTACACTTTTAAAAATAAATAGATTATGCATTGAGGAAGAGTTCAGTGTTTCAGCATAAGCTCAGGTTTGGATAAGAGAAACAGGAAGATGGAGTGGAAACAAAGAGTGTCAGGGGATGACAGAGAGAGGGAGAAAACACAATCTCAGAAGTAACTTGTGGGAAATGATAAAATTCCCCTTTGACAGGTTAGAGGGTACATCCCTTGCTCTGAAGGAATTCTTAGTTCATAGCATTCAACACAATCAACAAAGCAGTTTACAGCCAGCACCTTGTTTGTGCAGACACTGCATAACCTCAGCAGAGGGTCTGGTCTAATAGAGACAGGCTACAAGACAGGCAACAGGGTTTAAGTCATCGGTGTTTATCAGGTTTTTGGAGTGAAGTTTAGTCTTTTATGTGAATCAGAAGTAACTGTTACTTTGAAATACACTATTCTATTGCAATCTTATTCACACAGACAATGCTTTGTAGCTGTTATTTCCTTAAGAAATTTAATAAGAATGTATTTTTACATCTTCCTGTCTCAGTGCAAGTCACGTAAAGTGTTGGATATTTCTTCACAACATATTTAGTTAATTATTACTTTGGAATTTCTCATTTAAGGAATTCTTGGGTGTTAGTCAACTAAGTGGGAATGTACAGACTCAAAAATATGGTCTCTGAGTCATGGGCATGAAAGGATGTGGGTTCTGTGTCCAGGGTGATGCTCTGTACTCAACATCTCTCTTCTTCTGTAGGGTGCCAACGGCAAAGACGGATCTCCAGGAGCAGCAGGCGCACCTGTAAGGCAACTTTGACTTTCAATATTTGTGTTGCTTTAGTCTAATTACTTCTAGCTGATGTTCTGCAGTGCCAGAAAACCCAAAACTGGGGTGCACTTGTTCAAGAATGAGCATTTTATTTTAATTGTATTTCATAATTGTGTTGCTTAATATACTGAAAGGACACAGCGCAATAGGAGAGCTTTAACACTGTAAATCAGGAAATGCAAAAATCCAAACCCAGATTATTCTCAGAGAACATACAGATGAATGGAATTGCTACACTTCATGATGATCAAATTTTGAATGATCTTACCAAATAAAATATTTAGCTGTCTAGAGTTGGCAAACATATTTCTTTCCCATCTGCCTAGAAACCTGATCATGTCCACTTGTGTGTGTAAGAGCTGTATTGGCTTTCTTTTCTCCTTCTTTTTTTATAATTAGAACAAATTTTGGAAGTTTTTTATAACTTTATCTCCTTAATGATAGATTTCATGGTTTTAAATTTAAAACACAGAAATTCAGCTGAATATGTAAAAGTCAGGGTAACTAAGAGGTAGGTGTGATATTTTAGGACTAGCCAAATTTCATCTTTTACAGCATGATTTATATTTGCTATTTTCCAGGTGTTGCCTTACTCAGAGAAAAATCCCATAATCAGACTCTCTTTTTTAACTTAAGATTAATTCCATATGGCTTTTACCTTTTGCATTAATAGTATTTCTTTCACTTTTAAGGGTCCCCCAGGTCCCCCTGGAACTGCAGGATTTCCAGGCTCTCCAGGTTTTAAGGTATTGAACTAAAGATGCATAACTACATGGGATTTGGTCCTTTCTCTAGTTACACAGCTTATGTCACTCTACATCATTATTTTATGAGCTCTCCTTTTCCTGGCTGCTATTATTACACTGTTTGCAAGCCTAGAACAGATGTGCTGCCATATGCAGCATGAGACAAACCCAATCCTCATCACCTTCATGAATGCCCACAACAGAACACCACTAAGTGGTAGAAACCATTAATTTAATGCTGATTGCTCTGGAGATTACTAAAATGCCTTCATTTTCTCATTTTACTCATCTTTTTCTGTAGGGTGAAGCTGGTCCTCCTGGTCCTGCTGGTGCTAGTGGTAGTCCTGGAGAGAGAGGAGAACCTGGTCCTCAGGGTCATGCTGGGCCACCTGGGCCTCAGGTACATCAGTAACACTTGGGACCTGAGAGGTGCTGTGTCACCTGCTCTTCACAGAGCCCTAGCAGTCCTTTGTTCTGGTCCTGGGTTAGCAGCATTGGTTACTCAGATATTTATTTTTCCAGGGCCCTCCTGGAAGAGCTGGAAGCCCTGGCAACAAAGGTGAAATGGTGAGTACTTTTCACATTACTGCCATTGCTGTGCTGTGCTGGTGAGGGTCACTGTTTGGACTGGGTAGAATCCATCAGAGCCATTCTCTCTTCATCTCTGCCTGTTGTTCTCTCTCTGCAGGGACCTTCTGGTATTCCTGGTGCTCCTGGTCTGCCAGGAGGCCGTGGCCTTCCAGGTCCTCCAGGTGCAAGTGGAAACCCTGGGGCGAAAGGCAGTCCGGTGAGTTACTAATGGCATTCACACTGGTTGTACAAACAAGTAAGGTGGAAGTAAGCCTCATACCATTAAAAAAAACCCATTGATCTTCTCCTATTCACTTGAAATGGTCTAATAAATTACTTTATAATGAAAATAGGCAATTATTTTTATAAATATATAACATACTTTGCTTCATATAATATAAATATTATATATATTATGTATATGCTATATATATTATATAATATTATATATTATTGCTAATATATAAAGATTATACATCAATATGGTAATAATACCTAATTATTTTCCTTTATTATCTACCAATTCAGATACAACAGATACTGCTTTTGTAAATTGGCTACACGAGACAAAATCTGTTGTTTTACAATCCTGTTTTCACCTGTTTCAATAACCAGAGGCTGAGTCCACAGCCCACTAAATCCCATGAGTTTTATCTGGGCTTACACTGTCACTTACCCCAGCAGGCCCTTTTCTTACAGCCTTATACCACATCTTTGTCAGAGAAAATATTCAGGGACTTTAAACAAAAGACCCAATGATGACTGAATTAACTCAGGAACAGACATAAAATTTTACTCAATGGTGTTTAAGATTGTATCACTTCTTTCCTTTACTGGATTTTTAAGGAGTCCCATGACTTCCACTTAAAGGTTCAGCCAATGTATGCTGATTCCCTTGCAGAATGTTAAATAAAGAAAAGGAGTCAATAATTTGAAATATCATGTCTACTTCCTAGTATTTCAGTACAGCTAGTAGCTCTAGAATGATGCCCAGTTGCAACCTGTAATTTTAATGGGATCTTGTACTTTTTAGGGAGACCCTGGTAAGGATGGTGCAAAAGGAGATCCAGGCCCAAAAGGCGAGCGTGTAAGTGATTTCAGAATGTGTCCAGAGACTTCTTTCAAGGAAGTCTGAACCCTGAATCATTCCCAATACAAAACCTGTTTGTTTTTTTTGGAGGCTTCTAATTCACTGATGGGCTTGATTTCTGTTGTTGCCAGGGTGAAAATGGCACCCCAGGTGCTCCTGGGCCTCCTGGTGAGGAAGGGAAAAGAGGCGCAAATGGTGAACCCGGGCAGAACGGAGTACCTGGTACCCCTGGAGAAAGGGTGAGCTGTGCTACACGACCTTTTGAGCTGAGACAGAGACAGAAAATTCTGAAGTTCAAAACACTTCCAGGAGAAATTTGGCTCCATATATCTTCTCAGCAAATTCCAGATGTGAAACTGGGTTACAAAACTGGGAAGAATTCTTATCTAGTTTCTCCTCTGAATTGCAGCTGTTGGATCTATCTCAGTTGGAAATAAATTGATTTCTTTCAGTTTTTGATATAGAAGAAGCAGTGGTCTTGTGCTGCGAAGCAATCATAAACTATGAGAACTACAAAGGGAACAAAGAATCAAAATTTTGAAATTACTTCTCATTAAAAAAAAATAATCAAAATAATTACTGCTCTGGAAAGTGAAATTCATGTAAATTCTTCTACATTCAAGATATATCTTTACATTCACGTCTCTATTGTTAATACATCTTCAACATCAATAACAGCAATATTGTCAGGATGTCTTCTATGTTACAATATTTCAAATGCAAACAGGTTTTTTAGCTAGTATATTAAATAATTTTCAAAAAAATTAATAACTCTCACAGAGGAACCCACGAATTTTTTTATTCAACAAAATAAATAGCAACATCATTACAAATTTTAGATTTCCATTCCTATCTGAAACAAAGGTAATTGTACTGATCTATTTGTAATTCCTGACTTAATAAGTGATTGCAATATTTGCTGAAGCTATGAGGAAACTAAAGATGCATAATGAACTAATTAATCATACTAAACATATAAAGAAGGCTGCAAAATGAAATTTATAATTCAGATTTATTTTATAAAGATAGTATTAAGTATAAATATTAAAACAATACAACAGAGCTCTTCTCGGTATTGAATTAGAGGAAAATAATTGCTCAATACTGAATGTGATTTTTGTTTTTTATAGTGTATTAGAAAACTCATAAATAATGATTCAGGGCCAGTTAAAAATAAAGGTGGGCAGGCTATAATTTCAACAGGAACACTAAAATCAAAGACAAAATAGTCTGCAGTCCTTCTTACTACAGTGATATGCCACTTTCATCTTTTTTTCTTTCCCATTAATTTTCATAATAAGTCTAATGGTAAACAGTTTAGGAGAAAACCCAGTTGCTATTACCTGTGCCATACTGCCGATGATAGTTTGTTCTTTTATCTGGCAGGGCTCCCCTGGCTTCCGTGGCTTACCCGGTAGCAATGGACTTCCAGGTGAAAAGGTATAAACCTTCCTCCAAAAAAGTCCTCCAAACTGTTGGAGAATCCATGTGAATTTGGATGGACGTTTTCAGATTCAATATGATGCTGATTCCCTTGCTGTGAATCTCCACATCTCTCTGCAGGGCCCTGCAGGTGAGCGTGGCAGCCCAGGTCCCCCTGGCCCCAGCGGACCTGCGGGAGAGCGTGGCCAAGACGGAGGCCCAGGTCTTCCTGGAATAAGAGTAAGACAGTCCATCTCCTGGAAAATGGGATAAACTCTGTTAGAGATGAGTCATCTGAGCTGACATGATAGAGCAGTCCGACTAGAAATCCTTTCTATGAGTTCCTGCAGGCAGTAGTAGCATCCATTCATGGTGGGACAGGTAACTGTGCAGTCCCAGGGCATTCCCAGGACACTGCCACAACGGAGTCACGAGGCTTTGGGGAGGCTCCCAGAGCATTCCAGGCCCTGCCATGAGAAATGCCTTTAATATGAGTTAGCATTGGATGATTTTCTGCAAATTCTAACATTAGGTATTTAGGGGGCTTTATTTAAATATGTTTCTATTTAAATTATTACGTAAATAGACTTTAATGTTTGAATAATTAAATTAGATGCAAATTTAAGTACTTCAATATACATAACTATTATATTTTTTGCTTATTTGTAATTAAAGCAAATAAGCTGTTGGTCAGTTTTTTACATTACATATCAGTAGGATTTCAGAGATGGCCTATTGTATAATACTGACAGAATGTGACAACATCTAAGTGTATATGGAACAACATTCTGGGAGATGTACTAGGGATTAGCAACTCCTAACAACAAATATATTGACATTCAAAAGCCCAACTGCAGGCCTCTGGGAGCTAAACAAGATTTTATTGGCAATGAAAATTAACTATTTAAAATACAACATTTAGAAATTTAAACAAGCTAATGAAAAAGTGTTGCAACATTGTGTTGCTTTCAGGTAGAGGTGTGTAGTGAGAATTGTTTAATTCTTTTTTTTTCCATCTAAATATAATTTTCTTCCCACATAAAGAAAGAAAATTTTTGTGCTAGTTGATTAATGTCCGGTGTCTCATTTATATACAACTCTCAGAAAAAACAATAAACCCATAATGACAGAATTTGTTTGCTTCCTCCAATTTTCCCCCTTCGTTGGATGAGGGAAAGGGCAAGACTTTTAATCTTTATTACAGAGGATGATAACAAGCAAGTAGTTTTTATATATTTATGAATTGAAACTTAATAATGTACATTTTAAACTGAAGTGTAACACTCTTTTTTTTTTTTCTCTTCAATTTGCAGGGCTTGCCCGGAATTCCAGGAAGCCCTGGAAGTGATGGGAAACCTGGCCCTCCCGTATGTACATTGTGCAAATATTTTATCCTAGTCCTCCTGCTGACCCAACCCTACCCTCATCCCACAGTATCCACATGACAGGTTGTTATCACAGCCAGATTAATTGGCTCCTCTCTTTGTTTTAACTGCCATGGCACTTTTTATGCTGTATCATTGTAACAGCAGCCTGCAAACTCTGTCATTTCATACTGGGTGAAATGCAGAGTAGATGGGACACGAGTTGCACTGCAAACCCCATAATCAGTGCCTCCCCCTCACTCAATGTTTAATGAGTCCTGAGAATGGTTTTATTTCACCTCAGAGATGCTGCATCTTCCTTTCTGTTTTGCTTATCCCAGGGCAGTCAGGGTGAATCTGGACGCTCTGGCCCACCTGGCCCTCCAGGCCCACGTGGCCAGCCAGGTGTGATGGGTTTCCCTGGTCCCAAGGGCAATGAGGTGAGTGGGATTTCTCCTCTTTTGTGCTGATGCTTGATGAGTCAAATGGTTAACTGAATTGCTCCATTGTGGGGCTATCTCACGCTGCTGCTTTAGATGATTGCTCACTGACCACAAACAAGTATTTCAAATGTATTCTGTCTTTTTTGTAAGGGTGCACCAGGCAAGAATGGAGAAAGAGGCCCTGGTGGACCACCTGGACCACCTGTAAGTTTTGCTAATATTTTGTTTAATAATGACACAATATTAATAATAACTTGACGAGCTTTACAAAAATGGCACCACTCTCTAACCACAGCCTAATTTTGTCTTTGAATAGGGTCTTGCTGGGAAGAATGGTGACGTTGGCCTTCCAGGTCCTCCAGGACCTACTGTAAGTGTGGTGGACCCATCGAGGCAATGATGGGGGTCTGGCAGCTACAGATAGACACTGGGAATTTAGCAGAAGGAAAATATTTTTAATTATATAAAGAAATCTCCTTTTATGAGGACAAATAAAAGAGCTCTTCTTTGCCATTATTTTAATGAACGAATATTCAAAACTTTGGTAGGAGAAATTTGAGTCGGGTATACCTGGTGTAGATTGAAATGAAAAGTCAATTTAGAGCTCTTGGTCTTTTCAAGCAGAACTGTATTGTTGCTCCCTTTAATGTTTATGGCGTTTCAAACTCCTATCAAGTTAAAATGTGTCTGCTGAATCACATCTAAGAGTTGGAGTGAAAAGAGGAAATATCACAACACCAACATACATTAGTTTTTGAGCTTGTGCAATGTCATTATCAGGTCACAATAAGGAGGTGTAGATTAGAGGTGGTGTGGGGGTGTTTATATTTTGAAGTGTTCTCAGGCAAGTTCATGGATTTTCTTCCTCCTTTGATTCTAGGGTGCTTCTGGGGAGAGAGGAGAACCAGGAGCAGCAGGCCCACCTGGCCTCCAGGTGCTGTGTGTTTATTGTTTTCTGATTCTTTTCAATAGACAAACACAAACACACAAAATTTAAAAATATATATATATAGGCATCTGAACATTTACATTGGAGTGCCCAATATCATCATATTTTGAATATAATAGAATATAACAGACCAACCACTTGACAAAATTACTGCATCATAGATCATTGCAAACCAGGTGGTTAACTGAGATTGTGTCACATAAACCCTGTAGCTATCAAATTGGCATTTTCTTTCTCAAGGATTGGAATGAGTTGACCACACATCTTTGTGTCAAAACCAAAAATCTGAAGATGGAAAATGCATAACTTACCTGTGTAACATGGATAATACTGTTCCTTCATATAGGGGTTGCCTGGGGGACCAGGACCAGCTGGAGAGAACGGAAAGCCTGGAGAACCAGTAAGCAGTAATTCCTTATTTTTTTAAGTAACAAAAAATTAATGAGAAGCTCCTCCTAAATTGTATTTCCAAATTCAGACTGCTCTCAGCTCTCCTCAGAGCAGCATAGTCTGATTTGGGGAATAATTGGGGAGAGAAACAGGATGCCAACCATGATGCAGATGTACTAAGAAAAGTTCATTGATAACTTGCATTTATTTTCTCATAAACAGGGGCCTAAAGGTGATATTGGAGGACCTGGATTCCCAGGCCCTAAGGTAAATAATAAAGCAAATTTTGTAATGATATAAATTAATTACCAAAATATGAACCTGAAAACAAAGAATAATACATTTTTTATCACAGGGTGAAAATGGTATCCCAGGAGAACGTGGTGCACAAGGTCCTCCAGGACCTCCTGGAGCAAGAGGTGGACCAGGTCCTGCTGGCACAGAAGGTGCCAAGGTACCCACTGAATTTCTTCCTTTTCTGCTATCCTGCTACCATTTGTGTTAATTTTGCTTTTTCTAATTATTTTTTGATACTCCTTAGGGTCCTCCTGGCCCCCCTGGTCCCCCTGGAGGCACAGGACTGCCTGGCTTACAGGGAATGCCAGGAGAAAGAGGAGCTTCTGGAAGCCCTGGACCTAAAGGGGAGAGGGTAACACACACACATTTTTGATTTTATCCTGGATTTGCCCATGTCTTCACTTTGGCCTGATTTCAGAGGTGCAGACTGTGTAGCAGTACTGTTGATTTAGCAATGGGATGTGGGTCCTAGATGTTGAAAAATGTGGGGATTTCCCCTCAGTTTAATACATGCTAGATATTTTGCTGCACTGGATCTCTTGGGATGAGTACATCAAAACAGTTCTAATGAATCTAATGATGATGAAAATAGTTCAGACCATGGGAAGACAATTTGGTCTGGACTTCATTTGCATCAATTTGGATTTCTTTCTTCATCAAAGAATGTAGTATCTGATGCTGAATAGTGGGCAAAATACCATCTCCAGTTTCATTAAGCAAATCTGGCTGTTGAGACACCCTCAGTATGAGATCCTTCCCCCCACGAAGGCTCGTCTCATGCTTCTTTTTTCTCATGGTTTTTATGTCTTAAACTTTCTAGGGAGAACCTGGTGGTAAAGGTGCTGATGGCCTTCCTGGTGCAAGAGGAGAGAGAGTGAGTATTGAAACATCCAGCAGTTTATCCATGAGATTTACACAATCTAGTACAGCTAAAGTTGTAATCCCATTGTGTTTCATTCCAGCAGTGCAAAACTGGGTTTGTAAACTAAATAAGCCCCAATACTAGTTTTTTGTGATTACCACTCCTTGGGTAAATGTAATGGAATTTTTTGGAAAAAGATTGTAGTTGACTGGGACAATGTTTTAGAGGGAAACAAATCATATGAAAGAGAAAATCTACCTGATTGATGTTATAATGAATCACAAAAAGACATCGATAGTAAATATTCCCATGCAGAATATTCCTACAGGTTAGCAAATATGATATATTTATACATCTATATAGCAAATACGCATAAAATAGACACTTGAAATATATACATCTATCAAATCACTACCTGCAGGCAGTATATACATGAAAGTAATGAGGGATGACAAATATATAAATGCAGCTTGGTTGAGTTGGAGGAAATATAAAAACTTTATTTCAGACCATAAGGTACACATTAAATTTTAAAGAAAGAAATAAGTCAGGGAGCTAGGCAGGGGATGCTGAATATGTGCTGAAGAAATGTGGATCAATTATCTATCTGAAAATTAGGGCAACCGGTCACTTCTATTGTATACTACTGGAAAAAACTTATTAATTTCAGGTGGTTTTGGATTAGGTTTGGATGGTGGGGGAAAAAAAGGATCACTTAGTTGGAGATCTCTCACACTGCAAAATGGTGTGATTTCAGAGCATCACTCCAAAACATGGTGTGTAAATGCACTTTGGCACTGTACACTTGGTTCATTTAAGTACCTTTGGCAATCTGTTTATGCTGAAACAGATTACACTAACAGATGAACACTATTGATCAAAACAGAGGAGTTGACAGAGTTGACATTGTCAAATTTTGATACAAAATATATCATTTTCTAATTTTCCAATTGCTTAGGGCAATGTAGGTCCCATTGGTCCTCCTGGTCCTGCCGGCCCACCTGGAGATAAGGTAAAGCCTTCTCATAATGGGGTTTGTACAGTAAAGAGTCCTGGGGGGGCTGTCTCAGGGGAACAAGACAAACACTCTGTGACCATCTTTGTTCCTTGTTCCAGGGAGAGACTGGCCCAGCAGATGCCCCTGGCCCAATGGGTTCCCGTGGAGGTCCTGTAAGTGACAGAACTTTTCTTCTTTCCTCTATAACTTCACCATGGCTCCTCCTGCCTGGTGTAGACATCAGTGCTGCACCAAACCTATCAGCAATACATGTGGCTTGGGTTGTAACTAAACTAAGCACATTCAGCTCCTATTGACTCTTGGGATTTATAAGTACTAAAGGCTTCAGAAAATCGGGGCTTTTAACACTGGAAAGGGATCAGTGGGCTGTGGTGACAGGGCAAGGCAAGAGTGTGAGTAACAGTCATGTCCATCTTGATTTAAAGTTAAGTAAACTTTTAAAAATATTCTTTCTTGTATTTATATTTTTTACTATTTAACACTTTGGGATCTCAGTTGAGCACCATGGATTGTGCTCAGAGTTTATACAGGTGTAGCTAAGTTTACCACATTTTAGTTAACTATCAGGTAATTCTTGAACAGCAGTGTTTAGCACTTTTGAGCAGCAGTTGTTTTGGAATAGATGTTTTTCCTCCAAAGGCTGGTAAGACAAAGAAACTTCAGCAGCCTTAATAGCAGTATTATCTAACTTGTAAAATTAAGTTTATCTTTCTAACATCTTCCATTGCTGACATGTGGTTTTCCACAGGGTGAACGAGGAGAGCAAGGTCTTCCTGGGCCTGCTGGCTTCCCTGGAGCCCCAGTAAGTGTCTACACTACTCTTCCTGTACTCAGACACACACAGGGCAACATGGCTTTGTTCTTCTCCTGCACTGGTAGGGCAGTACAGTTCGACTGCATTCGCACTTAATTTAATATTTAAATTCCCTTCAGAAGAGTACCTGGATACCATTTCTTTTCACAGCATCATCTGCTTTTTTTGAGTGGTGATATAACAATATAATTTCTCTACAGGGCCAAAATGGGGAACCTGGTGGGAAAGGAGAAAGAGGCCCCCCTGGTCTAAGAGGAGAGGCTGGACCCCCTGGAGCAGCAGGTCCACAGGGCGGCCCTGGAGCCCCAGTAAGTGTTTGCTGCTCCTTGCTGGTACAGAGAGGTTTCTTCAGCCTCAGGGTGCTGGGCACAAGTGCAAGGAGATGAACTGCCTGAAATTTATTGACTCTTCCTATAATTTGAATCTTTATCAAATCATTTGCTTTATCTGCTTCCTTCCATGTAGGGTCCACCTGGTCCCCAAGGAATAAAAGGAGACCGTGGATCTCCTGGTGGGCCTGTGAGTATCTCTTCAATTTAGTCACTGCTAAATGCCTCTATTTATTACAACAAATGTAATGTAAATGAAAAACAAGAACTTCAATGAATTTAGAATTGGCAGTTCAAGAATATTTAAAGTGTTCTAGAAGGAGTAATTAGTCTTTAGTGATCTGGATTACATTGATTTTAATATAAGTAAGGTGCCAAAATAGCTTTTGACACAATGACCCAAAGCTCCACAATGGCTTATCTCAACAGATATTACATTTACTTTTCATCTTTGCCAACTTTCTCAAAACCCATTAGCTCAAGTTTGAGGAGAATATGTGACCTTCCCTTGCAAAAAAAAAAAAAAAAAGGGACTTTTTGTTCCATTTCAGGACATTTAATTCAGGTTTCAAACAAAACATGACTATAATTTAAACTCAGCAGGTGTGTAAAAAATCAGTTTGTTCCTGTTTTTCCAGTCTTCAGAAAATGACAGCTAAAAGTATTGATCTCCTCTAGGGTGCTGCTGGTTTCCCTGGTGCTCGTGGTCTACCTGGTCCCCCTGGTAGCAATGTAAGTTGGTTTATCCCCCTTTTATTTTAGTCTTACGTTGTGGATACATTTAGACATATATTAATATGTTAAAATATATTATACAAAAACATTCTGAATAGGATTGTTGTACTTCAGGAAAAATACCTGCAAAAATGAGTTTACGTTGCTTATGGTATGGAATAGAAAGTAGGATTTTAATTAATGAACCATTAAGGTCAATGCAATTCTTTCCATTCATTGGCTCAGCTAAGATTGTAATGAAAGACATTTTATTCTGCACATGTCCAAGACACCATATTAAAGGCATATGGCAGGAGTGATTCAAAAAAGCAGAAGGGTCTGCTCCTGTTTCCAATTTCTGTGGTAGAGCCATGAGTAAGGAATGTGTACCCTGTGTTGGATGCATTATAGGCACTGGGCATCTAAAATGTGCAGGTGTATGTCCAGACAGCAGGGATAAAAAATACCAGTTGTGAAAGTGATGCATGAAAGGATTTTCTTACAACACCAGATCAAAATTGGGTGCAAGGGGCTGGACCCTAAATCTGCCTTCAGGCAGTGACTCAGGTCTGGCTAGCTTTCATGAGACCAGTGCCAGTACACGTGTGCAGCTCACACTTTCCTTCTTAAAACTCTTTTTAGGGCAGTCCAGGTCCCCCTGGTAATGCAGGGCCTGCAGGCAAGGATGGGCCTCCTGGTCCCCCTGGTAGTTCTGGTGCTCCTGGAGGTCCAGGACCTGCTGGAATCAGAGGTGAGCCCGGCGCACCAGGAGAAAAAGGGCCCCCAGGAGCACGAGGAGAAAGGGTAAGTGTCCCTTCAGCCAGGGTCTGCTCCACCAGGAGGCAGGGACTATGTCTGTGAAGAACAAGCAGGCACGTGTGGAATGTTAAAGATGTTCCCACTGACTGAAGTGACCTTTTCTCAAACAGGGGGCACCAGGTGAGCCAGGTCCTCAAGGCATCGTTGGCGGCCGGGGGAACACGGGTCTGCCAGGCCTGCGTGGCCCCAGTGGCCCACCTGGGATGGCAGGGGCCAAGGTGAGAGCCCTTCACTGCAGCTACACCCTCAACCCTGACACAACCCTAACCCCCCTGCTAAAAATTGCCCAGAGATGCAAAAAGTGCTAAAAATATCTTAGAGATACAAAAAGTAATGTATTGGGGTTGTTGGGGGGGTAATGTTTTTTAGTCCAGAGATCAGAGAATTTACAGTTATTTGTGTTTAAATGCATAAGGTCAGGCTTTAAAATGTCTGGTATCCAGCTGCTGTGGGATGCAAGGCTGTCTTTCAGATTATATTATATATCTAGGAGTATATTACCCACTTCCCACCCTTTGGGAGGGTAATGAATAGGAGGCTGTAACCTCTCCTGTGTACAGGATCCAAGTCATAGTCTCACCTACCACTAGTTGTTTACTCTTGCTTAAGTCTCAATATGTTTCTTGCTTAAATATTATGACCCAAACATACCTTCACCTCCCTTCAGAAAAGGTGGTGTGAGGCTTGGTTTGTATTTTTTAACTAATACAGTGATAGACCAGCATTTTCTGGTTAACTGCTTTGGCCACTCTTTTTGGGCAGACAAGAAGAGACATACCTGTTTATTATTTCTTTGTTGTCAATTAATGAGGAACATTCAATGGCCTTGCATGAATATTACCAGCAATGAAAAGAAACCAGTTTGGCCAAGTTTTTATCTCTTGTTTTGTATATTCACAACCAGCAAAGCCACACTGACCCATCACTTCATTAGGTCTCTTTCAAAATCCCTACATAGTTAGTAAGATGCAAAATACACTGGTATCTCCTAAGAACATTGTCTGCAATGGAATCCTTTCCCTTTTTGTTCAGGGTGAAGATGGCAAACCAGGCACCAACGGTATCCCAGGAGAACGTGGTGCTCCTGGTCCCCAAGGTCCTATTGGCCAAAGAGGCTTACCTGGAGAGCCTGGCAGAGATGTGAGTGGATGGGATTTCCCTGCTTGCTTGTGAGTTACAAATGGGAGACTCTGGGAGCAAATATGCTTTAAGGTTCACAAGGTCTCCTCAAGAGCCTGATCACAGGGGCCTGGGCAGATTCTTCCCTCCTGTAAGGTGTAGCCTCCTGTCCCTGCCATCTCCCTCACTGCCTGGGGACATCATCTGCCTCACTTGGAGCACGAGACTGCACTGCCTACAAAATAATGCAGGTCTTACAGGTCTTTTAGGAGCCACTCCACCTCCAGGAACTCTTCCTTCTGGAAAACTCTTTCTTTGATGAGCATTGTTCAAGCTTACTGGGAATCAAGCTGTTTGCTGGTCATGCAGTTTATGAACAAACTGTGCCACTCTGCTTTGCAGGGAAACCCTGGCTCCGATGGCTTGCCTGGACGGGACGGATCCCCAGGAGGCAAAGTAAGAAATCACCAATATCCTTGGACTGCCCAATAAATGGGACATGAACTACATGGCAATATATGTCAATATATGGCAATATATTATATATATGCTATGTAATTTGTTCCTTGAACCTCCTGTGCTCCACTGAATATACTCCTTATACTGAGTTCTATAAAACATGATATTTAACATCCCTTACCATCTGCAGGGTGACCGTGGTGAAAGTGGCTCTCCTGGCCCTCCAGGACCCCCTGGCCACCCCGGACCTGCTGGTAATGCTGGTGCACCTGGAAAATCTGGTGAAAGAGGATTTCAGGTAAGACCAAAGTAAATAGGTTACTGATAAATAGGTTACTGCTCCTATGCAAAGTCCATTTCATGCAGGAATAGAGAAGAAGTTTTGAAGAGTCATCCTTTTGTTACTGGCAGAGTTTCTTGACATCAAGAACCTGTTCTATAAGAATATCCAGGAGAAAGACATCTCAGAGTTTATGTTCTGACAACTTACAGAAATTAAGCTCAAAATTCACGTACTCTGTAGGATGCCAAAAAGTGTATCATCCCATCAGGCTCTGTCCTAATTTCCATCCCATGTGGTGCTCATGCAGCACAAGCAATGTGTTATTTATTTAAACTAAGGGAGTAACTTTGGAAGCCCTGAAGTTATTTCTCAGGAGTGCTGACACCAGCACTGTGAGCACCAAGCACCTCACAGAGAGGGAAGAAGGGCTGTAGTGCCTGTGTACAGATCAGTGCCTATGGGCTGCTGAGAAAGGCTGGCATTGGTACAAAAATAGCCTGGCCAGGATTCTTGCTGATTCTAGTGTGTGTGCAGCTTCCCTTTGTTTTCCAACACCTGCTGGCTGTGAATATATAGCTGATCTGGAAATAAAGAGGTGGGCTAGGCAGTTCCAAGTGATCCATACCTTCTCATTCTTACCATGTCACAGGGTCCACCTGGTCCTCCTGGCTCTACTGGTCCTGCTGGTGCTCGTGGTCCTGCCGTAAGTCACATCTAAAGTACTTGTGATGTCACCCATTCACTATTTCCTGTAATATGGGCAGTGCTCTTATCTCCTCCTATCTTCCTTTTATTGCAAACCTATGCTTACAGGGTCCTCAAGGTCCTCGTGGTGATAAAGGTGAACCTGGTGAACGAGGCAGCAATGGCATAAAGGGTCACAGAGGGTTTCCTGGTACTCCTGGTCTCCCTGGTCCTCCTGTGAGTATTTTGCATTGGATTGGGAATTACAGCTGATCTTAGTTTCTGTGTTTAGGCCCCAGGTACCTAATTAACCTTAGCTAATTTGATGGGAATCTATGTAAATTTGATTGTCAGATATTTCAAAATTCAGATTCCCTGAATCAACCTGACATAAACATAATTAAAGAACTGGAAGAAGCTGCTAGGAAGTAAAGATGGGTTTAGTGCAACCAATAAAATAAATAAAAACTTCTTAAATATTCATTTATAATGTAATCAGGGTATTCCTGATTTAATTAGGAAAGAGAGAAGTAGGGGTTGAAATGTCTATGTCTGTTAGATATCTATCCTAGACAGACAACTAAAGCTACTCAGTCCAAATACCTCTCCTCTGCCATGTACCGTTTATAGGAAGTAATACTGGGGCAAAATGGGCAGGAAATGGGCACACATAGAGCAAATCTGTAAATGTATTTGAAATCATGAATGTTTGTCAAATTATTTAAATAACATTACTGGTAATATTATTAAAACTGCAGTATTTTGGCTGAAGCTACGTATTCTTATGAATATAAGAGTTCATCCAAAGCTCATTGGTGTCTGTTGGCTTTCTTGTATTTTGGATAACACATTTCTATATGAAAACATATTAGAGAACATTCAATATTTTTTTCTGATTAAAGAATGGCCACCATTCTCTAGTATCTGACATAGCCTTTTTATAAGGATTTGTTTTGTATAATCTTGATGATGTTTTCAGTGTCTTTATCTAAGGCACATCCAGCTAGTTGCAAGATATTACCAGGAGGTGTATAACTGACTTATCCTTTTTTCATAGGGTCCCCTGGGTCCACAAGGTGCAATTGGAGGTCCAGGAGCTTCAGGTGCAAGGGTAAGAAAATCTCCTTACTCAGCCTAACTGCAAGGAAAATTCAGACTCTTTAGTTAATATATATGTAGATACAGACATTAATTTTAATTGGCCTTCTTAACAGACAGCATCTGAATGTAGAAAAAACACCTGATAAATCATGCAGAAATATTTGAAATACCTCGCAAAGTAGTTCTGAATTATCTGATAACTACTTTGATCATATTGTTTGTGTTCTTCATTGTTCTAGGGTCCCCCAGGACCAGCTGGGCCACCTGGAAAAGATGGCACCAGTGGCTACCCAGGTCCAATTGGTCCTCCCGGCCCCCGTGGTACCAGAGGCGAAAGCGGCCCTGCCGTAAGTAAATGGTGCAAACTCACACAAGCAAACCCCTGGGAATATTCATGAAACACAGGCTGCTCAACTCTTTAGGTATCTCCCTCAGAAACTCTCTATTTCATGGACAAGATTTGTGACAGGCGGTATCTAGCTACAAAGGCTAAATCCAAAACCATGCAGCTCGTTTGCAGTTTAGTGGAACTATTGATGCACTGGGTGCTGTGTTGGTCTCAGCTGATCACTGACTTTTCTGTGTACAACAGGATCTCCTCCTCACTGTGCAGCACAGGCTCCCTTTGGGGCTGGGAAGCCATGGAATGGGCTTCCTAGAGTGCCCTAGAGAGGCCCCAGCTGCAAAAGTGTCACCATCACAGTCACCTCCTCAAGCCAAGAAATGGTCATTCTCTGGATTTTAGTGGAAAGGGTTCCTTCTCAAAGCCCAGACATAAAGACAGTCAAACTTGACAAAATAAGGGGAAAAAACTACAAAAGAAAATAAAGGCCTGGAAAATCTAACAGATGTTTATACATGTGTTTAATTAATGAATAAGGAAACTAAATATTTGTGTAAGAATTCTCATTTTTTTAAGACCAGGGCCCACACAGAGTTTTAGTTTTAACCTGTTCACTATTTTTTTAGGGTCCACCAGGGCAGCCTGGTCTTCCTGGTCCTTCTGGTCCTCCTGGTCCATGTTGTGGTGGTGGTGTAGCTGCCCTGGGTGCTGGTGAGAAAGGTCCAATTTCCTATGGATATGAATATCGAGATGAGCCCAAGGAGAACGATATCAATCTGGGTGACATCATATCTACAATGAAATCAATTAACAACCAGATTGAAAACATCATTAGTCCCGATGGGTCCCAGAAGAATCCAGCTCGTAACTGCCGAGACCTGAAATTCTGCCATCCCGAGCTCAAGAGTGGTATGTTTAGATTTTATTTTCACCAATGGTACCAGGTCTTGGGGCTTGTTTTGGTTTTTCAGTTTCTCTAACTCAAGTATTTAAATGTGGATATCTTCCGTAAAAAAATTTACTTTTTTCCAAACAAATGTCATGAAAAAGATGATAAATGTAAAAACAATTTTAAACATTAATTAACTATGCATTTACACAGAATATATACTTGACTTCACTCCTTAGAAGTAAACATGTGTTTAAACAATTTTAGGGGAAAAAAAACCAAAAAACATTACAAGTTCTAAATTTATTTCAAATTTCAGTCCCTTTACAGAATTCACATGAACTCAGTATCTTTTTATATCATCTTCTTTTCTGTGGCATCTCTTCTGTCAAAATTAATATGTTTCCTGATTTGGCTCAGAAATGAGGTATAGAAATAAGCTTTACCATCATGCAGTCAGATTCCTCTCCAAGTATATTAACATTTAACATTTTCCCTTACCTCTAGGAGAGTACTGGATTGATCCTAACCAAGGCTGCAAGATGGATGCTATTAAAGTCTACTGCAATATGGAAACTGGTGAGACCTGCCTCAATGCTAATCCCAGGACTGTGCCAAGGAAAAACTGGTGGACCAGTGAAAACAGTGGAAAGAAACACATTTGGTTTGGAGAGTCTATGAATGGAGGCTTCCAGGTGAGAAATGGGCGCAGTTAACAGCCCAGATTGTGCATCACAGCATCCTAAAAACTAATTCTGACATTAAACTGAATGACACCATTAGTACGTTAAAAAATCATGTTGACTGACCCTAGATATGATTGAACAAACACTCTTGTCTGTGTTGGTACTCTGCAGTTCAGCTATGGGGATCCTGAGCTTCCAGAGGATGTCTCTGAAGTTCAGCTGGCCTTCCTACGCATCCTGTCCAGCCGTGCCTCCCAGAACATCACCTACCACTGCAAGAACAGCATCGCCTACATGGACCACGACAGCGGCAACGTTAAAAAAGCTCTGAAACTCATGAGCTCTACAGAAAGTGAGATCAAGGCTGAAGGAAACAGCAAATACACTTATGCTGTTCTGGAAGATGGCTGCACTGTAAGTAAACAGGAATTTAGTGCTGTAGTTAATAAATAATTCCCTCTAGAGGACTAGACCCATAATAAAGGAAGAGCGAGCTTTGCATGGCCGGGGTAAGGAAAGGACACAGTTACAGCTAGTAGGGGGAACCTAGATTCTGTACACCAGAAGTGCCATTCTTGTAGGAAGTGAGGTGCACTTCCATTTAAATCTGTGCTTTACAGGTATCTCCTTGCTTTACAGTCAATGCCAGGGTAGTCACAGTCAACAAGTTTTGATCCATCTCCTGTCAACTCTAAAACTAGTCATACCAAACCAAGGCTAGCTGGTTGAAGCCATGGGCTCTGGCTATGGGAAGGGGCAAACACTGTCATTTTGCAGATCCAGCATTGCTTCCCTGCGCCTTGTCAGTGCAGCAGAAAGTACTGGAGGGGAGCAGGATCATCCCTGAACGTGCTGGTCTGACAGCACCTGCAGCCTTTTCAGTAACAAACGGGCAACACTAACGCTGTCCATAAGTTCTCCCTCCTGGGGTCACTTCCACAGAGATGGCAACCAGTTTTCAGCAGGTTGAGAGGGTTTGTTATTACAGAAATAGGAAATCTGATCACCTGGGGGATGACTGCCACACAGGTTATCAGAACTCATGTCTCTAACATTATTTTTCTTGTCTCTTTAACTCCACAGAAACACACTGGTGAGTGGGGTAAAACAGTTTTCGAATACAGGACGCGCAAGACAATGAGGTTGCCGCTGGTTGATATTGCACCATTAGATATTGGTGGTCCTGATCAGGAATTTGGCGTGGACATTGGCCCAGTCTGCTTCTTGTAAATCAAAGAGCCTGCTTTTTCTGAAACCCCAGCAAACAGATTCACACTCCAACTGTGCTCCTTTGTTTCAGCCTTGTCAGCTAGTACAGGTGCCCATCTGCATCCCAGTTATTTATTAACAAAATTTCTGGGGGAAAAATCAATTTGATATCAAGGGTCATTTTTTTTTTTGCTTTTACACAAAATGCAGTAAAAATGCTCTTTTTTTTTTGCTCTATTTTTTATACCAAATTCCATCTTCGAAACATGTCTCCGTGGTGCTATAATAAAAACTTCAACACTTAATAAAACAACACTGTGTTCTATTAGTTGAATGTTAGCCAATTTCCAAAGCACTGATTGCTCCCAGTACCAAAGTTTACCCTTCTTTCCAAGATGCAGTCCATAAAGCTAGAACGACCTCCCTGTTTCAACTACCTCAACATGGACAGAAACTGGGATGTGTCTGATGAGTCAAACCAAAAATCACTCAAATCAATCAAAATGCATTGGACCCAGTGGTCAATTCTGTGAATTCATTTGGTACAAAATTGTCTATTTCTGTACTGATTAGCTGTGAAAGGTACAGTTTATCTTAAGAGTTTAATACCTTAATGTCAGTAGTCACCATAATTTTATTGTTGGATTGTATTCTGTTGTCAAAGGTGCTTCTCTACTTTCCTGTCATTGCTGGTCAAGACCACTAAAATTAGGGAAGTGTAAAAGACTAATATGATGGTGCTAATGTATTTTTCACTCCTAACTCTGCAAGTCAGGGTTATTGACTTGCTCAAAAAAACAAAAAAGTAAAGGATTTAAAGCAATTGTAAATATCTCCTGTCAAAGATCATCATTGGCATGTCATAGTTGAGAATTTTCTCCCTTCACTCTGTAAAAGTAAATAAAGATGCAAAATTGTGAATTTCTTCTGTCACGTTAACACATTTATAGTGTTGAAGGTTAACCATCTTTGTAAGCTTTTATATGGTTGTTGGTCTATTCCTTACAGAGACACATAATAAAATATCTTAATAAAATTTCTTGTTTCATAAAACGGACTTCCTCTTTAATTTTACTATTTGTACCTTCATTCAAACAAATGAACAAGGCAGGACACAACTCTGGTACCACTATGATTTTTCAAAGATCAGTTCCTCTGTTTGTAGGAAGCCCTGATAATCCTAAGGGATGCAGTTTATGATGTACTAGCATGAAATTTTGGCTTTCTTGCTTTTTCTACTCCTCGCCATCCAGAGGCTCACATCTGCAAGTACAGTGAGCTTCTCTATCAGCAGGGATTCAGATGTGACAGCAACATCCAAAGCAGGACCCATGCACCAAGGCAAGTCAGTTTGGAGGAAATGGAAGATTTTAACCTTCCCTCCTCCAAGAAATCTGCCTCAGTCTGAATAACCAGGCAGTCACAGGCTACCAGTCTTTCAGGGGGCAGCTTAAATAAAGGGCTTAAGGCTCCCAAGGGCAGGCCAGAAGCACCAGCAGCTTGACAAAGCTGACAGTTTGAAAATCTTGGCGTTTTTATGGCCAATGGAGCTGTACAACTCAGTCATCCCCAGATCTTAGCGAAAATTTAAGGAGCAACAGTGACCACAATAACATTTAAGGAGCAGCAGTAGTTTGGCAGTTCCTAACCTCGAGGCCAGAAGAAGGAACTAAACAGCACCAAGGAGCCTGGGCCAGGAAAGCTCTCCCACAGTTAAATGCTGAAAGATGTCGCTCAGCCTTTCCCATGGAGCAAGGTCCAGAGCCTGCCTGCCCCACATCATTATTGCACAGACACACATTGCTCCAGAGCCCAGGATCACTAAAGACACTCTACAAGATCAGATTACAAAATTAGGGATTAAAAAAGAAAAAAGAAAAAGAAAAAAACAAAAATAAAAAAACAGATCCTTAAAAGTTCTCATTGACAATATGGATTATTGTATCCTCAGAGAATATTTTATGATTAGCCCAAGCAGGAAAAATGAGCAAAGAAATGCTGTTTTTTAAGAAATCTCACCAGATTTGGGACTGAGCCAAGACACTGCCCTGCTTTGGCACATGCCAAACAATTTGGACGTCCTCACACAGAATGAAAACAGTGAGGCTCTGGGGAGACCCTAACAGCACAAATGCAGTGTCACCACAGGCATGACTGTACTTAATGCAACATATAAGAACAGTGCCAAAAATTCATAAAAAGTACATGCTCTTGCAGGAAACCTCCTCATTTAATGGTGAAAATAAACTACCATTTATGGAAAATATGAGTTACATGTACATAATAATATTAATCTGACATGGTAGGAAGCCTTTGGGGTTTTACAAAAGCAGCTGGTAAGGATGCTGGCTGGTGGAAAAATGCATTGGAAACACCTGTTCTTAATCCTCATGGCAGAAGAAAATAGCCTTTGCCATCTCCAGTGCTGCTGGGACTGGGTAGATGGCTGGGAACTATGACTCAACCTTAAAACTCAAGCTTTGGGGACCATTTTCTAAAGCACACACATTCATCAAGTCTTCTGTTAATAATGTCTACTAATGAAAGTTGATTTTCTGGAACATTTGTAGAAAATACAAAGAAATAACCAAGACCACTACAAAATATTTACGTGATATAAAAACCTTCATTTTTTCAGTGTCACTAATTAGGCTACCATGGCTGTCATATATCTGTACTTTTATATCACCACATTATTATTTGGGCAAAACAAGAAAAGAACAACAATAACAACCACAAAATGCAAAAAGAACACCCCAACAAAATCAAAAAACAATGTTTCTCTAAAAAAAGCCCAAAAAAACCCAACAAAAAAATCCAGCCTATCAAAAAAAAAAAAAAAAAAACAAACAAAAATGCAAAAAACAAAACCCTGCCACAAAAAGTTGCTAAGAGCACAATGTATCACTGATTTAAGTTTCAATATTGCCTTGAAACTTCACCTTTCCAGTTACTTACAGGTCATCACCTGAAGGTGCAGCTCATTTGCAGAACACCAGAGCTTTTTCTTCTCTTGGAGTCCTTGGCATGGGGACTATTTAAACATCTCCTTTCTAGACTTTTTTATTGAGATTATGTTTAAAACACTCCAAAATAAATCACAAATCCAGCAAACCCTTCTCCAACAGAAGGGCTTTGCTATCTAATTAGATCCTACTTGCAAACAAATTAGAAGCTCCTGTGACTCATTCCTCACCCAGTGTCCTCTTCTTTGGCTTGTGGAAAAAGCAGATTTCTTTCACTGTTCCTAAAGACATTGTCCAATCCCTCACAGGAGTGATAAAAGCTTCACAAGAAATCTGGTCTGCTGTTCAAGGTGTTTCCTTTGAGCACACTCATTCTCCCTTGGGGCAGGGTTTAAACACAGGTGATTCTCAGCTGTAATTCCTCACAGTCTTCAGATTTCTTTCCTATCTATTTCATACATTAAGAATTATTATCTCTGATTTTAATACTAGCTGAATTTCTGAATAACATGACAGCAGCTAAAATAGGCAGGGTAAAAACAATCTAAATTTTCTGGTACTCAGGTAGCAATTGTGCCCAAACAGGCTCCTTGTGGATATTCTGAATTCTGCAGCATCTGACTGAAATCACACCTTTCAAGAAAATCTTTAAACTCCCAGCAAGCAAACTGTGGTGCACTGGACACAATAATCCAAGATTGCGTATTTCCTTCTAGCATAAACAAACCATTTGGACAACAACATCTATGGATTCCCAGTTTCTCTGGCATTTTCTATTTCAGCCACTGAACTGCTGATTGTCACCTTTTGTCATGATTTTTTAAATTATAATAACTACATTGTCTAACTATCATTTTTACTTTGTTTTTTCTATGGTATTTGCATACTTGCAGAGAATTTTTTTCTTTCATTAGCACTTCTACATTTTCATTTTGTTAAACTTTTCCTTTCACTACTGTTTTACTCTCTGTCTTTCTGGAACCCTCTCTCAGCAAGACCAACTGCCCTGTGAATGCTAAACCTCCAGTATAGCCTCAACTTCCTGAAAAATTAATTAAAACATCCACAGATTATGAGTCTAAAGCTACT
The DNA here is from genome assembly GCA_013400855.1 of Buphagus erythrorhynchus. NCBI lineage: Eukaryota > Metazoa > Chordata > Aves > Passeriformes > Sturnidae > Buphagus > Buphagus erythrorhynchus. The sequence goes on from VZTT01066913.1 coordinate 63,457, forward strand.
ATGCTCAGTCTCAGGAAGCTACAGGGGAGCAAATAAACCTAGGGGACCTCACCATACAGTAGGCGAAAAAAAAAATCAAAGTTTTTTGCTCTTAAGCCATCTTTAGACTTTTTACTTCCCTCCATAGAGGGAAAAACACATAAAAATGTAAACTTTTCTTCACAGTTATTCTAAAACTGAGGTCATGTGGGTTGAACAAAGCCTCTCACCCATAGAGGGCTGAAGCTATGAATTCCCTGTTTGCTTTCCTTACATTTTAAGCCTCCAGAACTGCTCAGGATAAACTGGTCTAGATGAAAACACCAACACCTGTTTTCAAGCATTTAAATTTCAAGCTGTCTTGGAGAAAAGAAGAAAATATTGT
>VZTT01066913.1:70080-98308 GCA_013400855.1 Buphagus erythrorhynchus
TTTGTTGCTTTTTTTTGCCCTGCCTATCTCCTATCTTGAAATAACAACAGAAGCATAGCACCTTTTAATATCTAAAATAAAACCAGGAATATTAATTGCATCCCAACTTCCAGAGATGAGGTAGCTCATGCTAAGAAATGATGGAACTTTCCTGCCTTGACAACTCAAGGCCAGCAAGTCAAATTACTGGTGATGCATGTCTGGATGTCAGCTAAAACCAAGGAATTTCTAAACTTTCTTTATTAGCAATTGATCTGGCATACATGTGAATGGTCTGCAACACACAGAAATTGGCACCATATATAAGACATCTGTATAATTTGATACGTAATGGCTTCTTAGATGGGCAGATATTGGAAAATCAACAAGTATTGGGTTTAAGACACATTTTGAAGATTAAGGAGAATTTAATGGAATTACACAGATACATTGTGAGAAGTGAAATCTAGCCGTAAAAGTTAAGATACGGGACACCCCTACTGAAAATTCATTTTTTACCCCAGTAATGTTTTTACTTCATAAATTAACCATGGCTATGGATCACTCTTCTGAGCAGACTTACATAGAAAAGTGCAAGAAAAACAATGCCAAATTAAGATGGTCTTCTCTGAAGAGATTTTCTTCTACAAAAGACAGATTTCTGTGAATGGCAACCACAGGAACACAAACTGGGGTAGAGGGAGTAGGTATGATTGAAATATAGCCAAAGGTTCACAAAAGTGCTCTACTTTTCTGTTATTCAGTACACATCAAAGCAAAAGAAATAATCATTAGAGCTTTACATAGTTCCACATTAAATCTATCTATTTTGAATACCTGGAAATGTCAAAGTAATTTGAAACAAAACCGAGGAAAAGGATTCATATTACTTTTAGAAGGTGGTCATCAATCCTCTTAAAATTGTACTAAAAAGTTGGTTTCAATCATTGAAAACGGAAGGTTTGTAAGTAAAATAAATATTCAAAAGGAGGCCGGGCATTTAGAAAGAGCTGTATATACAATGCTGATCCAGTATCAGCCATTACTTCAAGAGTCTCAGGATTAACTTCAATCAGTCTAAGTTCATGTTTAATTGCTGCTGTTGCTGGGTACTGTGTTATATTGCCCCCTTGCTCTTACACAAAGCAAACTGGCCCGATTTCAATTCCAAATTCCTGGTCGGTGCTGCCAATGTCCACCGGTGCAATATCGATGATGGGTAAGCGTGCCACGTTCTGCGTTCTGTACTCAAAAACAGTCTTGCCCACATTCCCATTACGTTTCTAGAGGGAAAAGAAGAAAAAAAAAATAAAAATTAGGCCAGAGCTCATGTCAAAACCAGCCTGAAGTGCAGCTGGTGAGTCAGTTGTCTGATTGTTTGGGAGAGTGTCACTGCACCTTTGCTGACTAACATCCTAAGCAACACTGTCTGCACTGTACCTGGGTTATTTTGAAATGTCTCTAATGAGCAGATCTATCAGACTAACATAGCAGGGCTGATTTTTCTCTTATGCTATGAAATTCTTCTCTATGTGTTAATAATATGTGCCTTCACCCATAATTCTGGGCTTACTTTAAAGCATAGAGAGTACTTAACTTGCTTCAGGTGCAAGACTAGATTTAGGAATATTTCCCAGTATGTTGGCTGAAACTGCTTTTGAACATGACAAATCTACTACTTGCTGGTTTCTGTGCCCACCACGAAACTTTAGGGAGAGTTTTCCTTTCCAGCTCAGTCACAGTACCAGTGAGTTTCCTTCACAGTACTGCTTGCAATATTCTTGCTCATCTGGCAGACAAAAGTTTGTGGTTATCTCACCAGTTTGTGTGATTCCACTCAGAGCTAAACAAGTACTGGGAAATGCAAAATGCCAAGATATGTATCTCAGTATGCTCACTAAGAAGGAATTTGCAAACAGCCTCTAAACAGTGCAGACTTCTGTTATGTGAAGCTAGAATTATAGCAAAAACCCTGTTTGATCAGTTACTTGTACAATTCATTATAAAATCCTGCAGCATTTTAATTACTTCCTTGTGTGAGTATTTTTTCTAATTCAAGAGAGAAGTGGAAAGGTACAAAAGTCCTTTTCCTCCCCAGCAAAGAGCAAAACCCCCAAACTTACGGAGCAGCTGTCGTGCAGAACAGTGTATCTGAAGCGGCTGTTTCCCTCTGCCTTGATCTCCAGGTCATTGGCCCCTTTCAGAATCACAGCTTTTTTCAGGTTCTTTGTCTGGTCATCCATGTACCCAACACTGTTTCTACAAAGGTAGGTGATGTTCTGGGAAGCTTCCTTGGACAGGAGGCGCAGGAATGTCATCTGAGTGACAGCTGTGTCCCCGTACACAAACTTTGGAGATAAAGAGATAGGTCAACTTACAGGACACTGAAATTAAGAGCTGGTGAATTTAGAAACATCTGGCATTATTGTCATCTTTCAGACATGAGTAGTAGGAGCCCTATTACATAAAATCTAAGGGTGGTCTCTTTTGTAATTTGCTGCCAGTTGAGGACAAAGAAATTTAGACATTCTGTAACAGGGAGAATTTTGATCATAATTCTCTGCAACTGAACAACTCAGAGGAAGCTGGGCCTCCACAGATATGCCAGGCTTTGGAATGAAATCTGCCTCATTTCCAAAAGGGATTCTTACATATCAAATACTTACATATGAAACATGAAATATTAGAGGAACCTTGAAGCAGGTAAGAAATATCAAGCACAGGAAACTCTTTTACAATGCACCTGATATATCACCAATTTATTAAGTTATTTTCTGTAGGGTTTGTATTGTATTTAGAAGTAGCACAAACAGACTAAATTTGGTTATATAAAAAAAACTATACATTTGCCAATGGGCCTTATAAAATGATCAACTGGCACAGGAATTTGACAAATGTTTCAAGAAGTGTCACTGTTTCTATAAAGACAAGCAATTTTTCTATTAGTGACAGAAATTCTAAAATTCCTGAGTTGGTTCTTTTCCCCTGTCCATGAAGGTTCCATTTTATTCATGTTTTATGAATCATTGCAACATAAAAAAACAACAGTCAAGAATGTCTAAAAATGTATTCATTTCACTGAAATTAGTGAAGAGAAAATCTTATTCACTGGTACTGTCATAATGTATAAAGTGTGGTACCTCTGTTTAGTAATCTTGAACACATTTATTATTTAGAATCCATAAAGAGTACACTTGACTATTACATAGCTCATACTATTAGTTACTAAATCTGACAGTGTTTCAAAAATACTGAAATATTCTTTTTTAGTATTCCTGAAGATAATTTGTTCCTCCAAAGAGCATCTGCCTTAAAAACTCCTCTGTCTAGTTCTTCAGGCAGCTAAACATCAACTGTTTTGGGTCATGGCAAGGCTTCCTGAATTTAGTAATAAGTGAAAGCATCTCAAAAAAGCAATCAATATCACATCTGTTCTCAGCTGTTAAAGTTCCAAACTATTTTCAGTAATCCAGTTGATAACAGCATTATTTTTGACACACCAAATACTTAATTTAAAGATAATAATGCTCTATGAAATACCATTTGAAGATATTCTCTGTGCTTTTGATAAACTAGGAATAAAAATGGCAAAAACTAGTTAATAAATTATATACTTTGCATAAGGTAAACTTCTGTTATTTGTCAGGATCATTAAGCCTAATTTTAGAAGTCACCATAGAGGAAAACCCCAGCAGGAAGGTCAGTGAAATTTTTTCTGCCTGGAGACTCATGGATTCATCATGGATCAACCTGACACATATGATAACAATCATACTTTCATTCAAAAACAAATGTATAAAGTAAATTTCTTAATTTTTAGCAATATAGAGTTTTCTGAAAGGAAGATTAGAATCCAATAAAAACAGTAGGGATCTGGATTATGTAAAAGGGTAGAAGTATAGTTGTTTAAGGACAAGATAGAGATTTAGTAAAAGACTGATAGAGAAGCTGATGTTTTTGACCAGCAGTGATCTGCTTTAGCCAATCATGCATTACATGCACTTGCATTGTTTTTTCCCAGCTGTTTCCTATCTTTATTATATGGTACTAACAATCAATTGACTATAAGCCAGTCAATCAACAAGTATAATGCTCTGACTGCAGCAGAATCTGCTCAGAGCAGCAGATGAAGTTCCAAACCACAAGGAAACAAGTTCCACAGAAGCCAATTCTTAACAGTGACTGTATTTATTTACCTGTGATCCCCTGTTCATATCAAGGCCATACCAAATGGGCTTTAAGTCAGAGGACTTGCTGGCCCACCATGTTTTGCGGGGCACAGTAGATGGGTTGGCAGAAATGCAGGTCTCCCCAGTTTCCATGTTGCAGTACACTTTTATAGCATCTTCAACACATCCTTGGTTAGGATCAATCCAATATTCACCTACAAAGAACATAAAACATGGCTCTGTTATATTACAAAGATTTTTGAAACAACTGGGAAGGCATAAGCAGAAATACGTTGCAGCAGTGCAAAGCAGGCCAGTGACCACCAAGGCCATGCTGGACAAGGCAGCCTCCCAGGGCACAGAGCAGAGGTGTGACCACGCACCGCTCCTCTTGGAGGGGTGGCACAGCTTCAGGTCGTCACAGGTGCGCGCCGGGTGCTTCTTGGAGCCGTCGGGGCTGCGCATGGTCTCGATCTGGCTGCTCAGGGACTTCAGCGTGGCGTGCACTCCTGGGTCTGTTTTGTTATGGTCATCAGGGGCTGCTTCATCTTCGGTAAACTCTGGTAGTGGATCCGCCATGGCATCGTCATAGTGTCCCATGATGTCACCGATGGCAGCAGTGAGGTGGCCAGGAGGCCCTGGAGGGCCAGGAGGACCAGGCTCACCTGGTGGGCCCTAGGGATCAAAACAAAAAGGCAACAGAGGTCCAGTAGAGTAAATACTATGCCAAATGACAGCAAAGCCTGCCACCAAAAAAAAAAAAAACAAAAAAACCAAAACTTTGGGGCCAGTCACTCTAAAGCACAGGGAATAATTCCGATAAAAAGAATTCACCTTTCAAAGAACAGGGATAAGAGATGAGGTATGTATTCACTCTGCTTCATGCCCTCTCTGATTGCCTTAATGCCTTGCTCAACTTTTTCTTACTCCTGATTTTAAATTTAACAGCTGGAAAAAGTCACCAAGGAATACCTTCATTCCCTTTGTTAAACCATCTGTACCTCCTTGTTCAGATTCCTGCCTAACAACTTTATTTCTTAAAATTCCTGCTTCCCCTAAGTTGCCTCAGGATCATTTTCCTGGATGGAAAATATGGCACTAGAAACATCTTTATACTTATCCAGCACAGTGCTGAGCTCTCTGGGCACAGAACTCCGGCTTTCTGTAGGACAGAATCTACATCATCCTTACTTGGAAGAGCAGGTGTTTTCCTAACTGAGTAAATTTTCCCAAATGGTGGGTTGTGAGGTTCTTTCTGTCACCTTGAACTGGGACATGTGAGAAGATACCTGTTAATAAACAGATCTCACCCTGCCAGCCCTTCTCTGGCAGCACAAAGTCTGTAATGTACCTCCAGGTGAATTTTGATGCTCTGGTGCACCAGGTGGTGGATCAGAACTGGCCTTTTCTTTGAGAGTCCTTACTTCAGAACTTACAACTAGTGCTCCAAATGCACATATGGAGCACACGTCCAAGATAACACATACAGTGTCTGAAAAGTAAAATCTCAACTTTTATTTCTTGTTTTTTGGTTCCAACTTACAGCAGCATGCAAGCCCCCATGGAAAGCAAAACTAAAAACACTGGAATGGGATATTTCTTGTATGGTTTCATTACACAGAGATATTATATTCTTATGCTCTGCCATAGACTTTCCATACAGGTCTTGAGGTCTGAGCAGAAGTGGAGATACTGATAATTAGCAGAAATTCAAATGAAATAGGCAGAATATTAGCTCATGATAAACACAGGAGACACAAAGTCAGCAAAAACTATCTTTCTTTTCTTGCACATTATTTTGTTCTACCTCTTCCACAAAATAAGAAACATCAATTTTTGAATTCTCCACATGACCACCCAGATCACTCTTTTCTTGAATTCCTCTATTTTTTTTAAATTTCTCTTCTTTCAAATAGTTTAACGACCCTTTTTTGAGTATTTTGAATTGGTACACATGGAATATGCTTGGGGCATTCAGCAAGGTTTAGGACTCTTTCCAAACTGGTCAAACCAGTTTTCATCAGTAGTGAATGAATGTAGTAGTGGATGTTTGTTGGAGAAACTATAATATTTTATCATTTGTCTTGAGCTCATAGATGTTCAAGAAAAAAATGTGATGGACTGTAAAAAAGAATCTAATTATTTGAAGATAACCTTTTCCCCCCATATTCCCATCAATTTACCTCAGGTCCAGCTTCTCCCACAGTCCCTCTAACACCAGGAGGCCCAATTGGCCCGAGTGGACCAGGACTTCCATCTTTTCCAGAAGGACCAACTGGACCTGGAGGACCCTGGAAAATATAGGAGACAGATGGAATGTATTTTAGCATTTAATAACAAAGTTTTACAAAACAGCCTATTATAAGCAATATCTTGTCAGGAAGCAATCTGATTACTTGTGCCTATTACCAACTTTTAAAAATCACCTTATATAAAAGATATTAGGGTAATCACCATATGATACCAAAGTCAATAGAAGTCATTGAAATAAAAGTGATGCAGAAAAAGACATCTGAGCAAGGAAAAAAACTAAACCCCAAGCAAGAAAAACCTTAAAAGTTATACTCACCCGAGGACCAAATGGGCCTGGAATGCCAGGACTGCCCTGTTCACCAATTGGACCCTAAATAGAAGAGATTATCATATCATTGTGCCATTTAGAGCATATTACTTTAGTTTTAAGGCATTAGTGTGTGATATACACAATTTGGTATGAATAGCTTTAAAATGTACGTAAATAATGGGTGGTACCTTTATCTTAATCCCTTAGTAACTTAATAAAATTTACTGGTTCTTGGCTGTAAAACTGTTTCTCTAGAAAAGCCATGGCTTCAAGGTATTTATAATCAGAGTGGCTTACAAGAGAATAAATGACAGTGCTATCACCAAGAAAAAAGGTAATTTGGGTGTTGGGGCCTTATTGTTGCTGCTGGTCCTGCATGTTGAAACTTCCTGAACTGCTGCTCCTTGCAAGTTGAAGCGTTTGCACAGCATCAGTGAATAAATATTAAACAAAAAGTTTTCCATTATATTTCCATTCAATTGACAATTAAATCACAAAGTTATTGAAAATATCAGCAAGCAATGCTCTCACAGTCCTTTTGGGATTTTGCACTGGATTCCTTGACTAATAAATTCAAACAGTTGCTTATCTGAAACTACCAGCTTTTGCTACCATCTTGTGCTGGCAGGTCATTGACTGTCAGGGATTTGCCTTGCAAAGGGAAGAATAGGACAACACACATCTTGCAACAACAGGTTTACCTCACCATGCAACAGTATTTTAAAATTGCATTAAAAATATTAGCAAGTACAGACACCAGGCCACTCAAACTTCTTCTGGGGAAAAAAAAAAAACTAGTTTGCTTTTTTTTTTCCACTTTAAATAACTATGTTGCTGATACACTATTTAAGTACCAAGCAAATAAAATTATAGTAAAAGCAGAACAACTTACAGGAGGGCCAGGAAGGCCTTGAAGTCCAGTGAAACCCCTGTGTCCTTTCTGGCCCCTATCACCTCGATCTCCATTGTCACCTTTGTCACCACGAGGTCCTTGGGGACCCTGTAAATATCAATGATGAAATGTAAAATTCTGAACTGGGAAAAAAACTCTAACCTCAAAACCCCCTCATTTGCTTTTAGACACTGCACTCAGACCTCCTTCCCTTTTAAAGCTGGAAAGATGATGATGTTGAGGCAGCTCCAACAAGCTTAATTTTTCACCACAGAATAAGTAAATAATTACAGAAAACTGTGCTGTGCTTAAATACAGTTGTAGCAAATTTATTCTACTTAGCTACGTAATACAGTAAAAAATCCACGGACCTGTACTAATGATAATAAATAATTTACAAAACTAATTTTGCTAATATTCATGTATTTTTTCACCTTACTGTATATGGCAAATTGTTTTTGTTGATGAGATTGAAATACTAAGGATCTCTCACAGACTCATTATGATAAAGCATATTTTTGGTATGAAATCATCCAGACTGCATCTTTACTTCTCACAGCTTCTTTCACCTTCATTATGATTAAAGTACAACTGAAGTTACATTCTCTAACTACAAACAACATCCACGCAGCACAAATAGTTTTGATAATTATGAACTTCTTACACTAATTCAAGAATCATTGGAAAGCGTGGCTGCTGTTTTCAATTCTATATTTCTCAGCCCAAATTGCATGCTAAATTTCTCAATGCCAGATTCCAAATACTTTATCAATGGCATCATTATCACTAACTACTCAATAAACTTTACTGTCTTTCAAATGACATCTGCTTAGGGATAGGAAACATTGTTTTGAATTTCCCAAGTTTGCAATTAATTTTCTGTTCCAGGCTTGGACTGTAAAAGACTTATGTAACATAAAAAAAGAGGAGTTTTGTTTATTTTCCTTTTCAGACTGAAGTCGGAAGTTCATGAGTTGAATTAAGGCCTTTTCCTAATGGGAACAGGTGATTTTGTTGTATTTCTGCCATTTTTATCTAAAAACATCCCTTTTTGTTCAGCATTCATTTCTTTACTCCTTATTTAGACCAGACTCCAGCCATTTGCTAACTCAGGTCCTACCATTATCCAGACAGCAACATGCTCCAAATAAAGAGGCTTCCAAAGCATTACTGGAGTATCCAAATACAAATATCCAAATTTGTGCAGTTTTGCAGCTCAGACCACAAGGTGAAGCCCTGCTTGGCATTCTCATTTGGGCTGAATTGCTCACACACTTTCCTCAGTGGTATCTCAGACAAAACCACAGTGACCATGGACAACTTACAGGCAAACCTCTTTTTCCTGCACGACCTGGGGGACCCATCGGACCTCGAGAACCCTACAAAGATTGGATGCAGTAAGAATGTGAGGCAATCATGAGAACCATACACAACAGTTTTTGATAAATAGTACTTTTTTTAAAAAGCCTCACTTACAGTTTCACCTCTTTGACCTGCATCTCCTGGAGGGCCAACAGGACCCGGAGTTCCTGGACCTCCTGGAGAACCTGGTAAGCCTGCAGGGCCAGGTTCACCACGATCACCCTGCAAAGCAGAATTTCAACTGTTTATCTAAAGAGAACTGGTCTAGACAAAAGCAACAAAACTGTAGCACTGCCAGTCTATTTTTGAGCAATTGCAACCTACAAAGATATTCCTGCTGTAAGAACTCAAGGCTGAGTTTGTGGAGGCAGATGTTCTCAGCCTCTTAGGCACGCATCCTCAGCTTTGAGAGGTACTATATTCAAAGCTGTGATACACTTTCAGAACAAGCTCTCCATCCAGGTTAACTGAATGAAAAGAAAACCTACAATAAGTCAATAATAAAATGGGGATTTGCAGAAGAAAATTAAGAAAAGAATATATTCTTACACGTTCTCCAACAGCTCCATCTCGTCCAGGAGTACCGTCATTACCAGCAGGTCCCTGGAGTTATGGAATAAAGACAGAGCTATTGATTAACTCTGTAATTCTGAATTTCTAGAAGAATTAGAAAGCTGTTCTCCACCTCTAATTTCAGGGAGAATGACCACCAGTCTTTTCTTGCATGCTACAATGTTGTAATACTTACTTCTGGACCAGCTTCACCTACAGGCCCAGTGGCACCTGACTGGCCAATAGGTCCTGGGGGACCTTTGTCACCAGGTGGCCCCGTGGGACCTTGCTTTCCTGGAGTACCCTAAAAAAGATTACAAATATATTAAAATTTTAATCACAAAACAAATAAAGCACTAAGAACCTGCTGCCTGCCAAACTACTCATTAATCCAGACTGAAATACCATCTACATTTGAAAATGAAAAAAACCCCCAATGTTCAAAAAAAAAGGTTCTTACAGAACTTGAATATGCATTTAATATCCTTTTATTTTTAAGAAGTTACTGATAAATCAGTAAGTCTGATGTAATTATCTGCAATAGGTATGGTGTTTTGGATTTCAGAAAAATATAAAGCAGTTTGAAATAATTAACATGATTTTTCTGTCTCATCACCTACAAACATTGTTAGCCCAGAAAAATTTCTGGCCAACTTTAGCTATAAAGTAATTTAATGGATCCAGTGGTAATGACAGATCCTCCATACCAACCCTCTTACTAATGGACTGTTTAATTGCTTGAGATACTGGATCTTTAGGCTATCCAACAAATATCTATAAATCCTACATGAAAGCAAAGAGAGCTCAAGTGGCAATTTGGAAGGCTGTAGTTCAAAATTTATGAAACAATGCTTACATTGTATCTACTCACATTCAAGTGATGTTTGAGTACCTAAATGAGAGTGTGGGGTTGCTTTTTTCAGCGATCAAGTTTTAAGACAAATAGGAACATTTTAGACAGAAGCCTTAATGCTATTACTCACTTACTCTTAATTCAGGTTCAGACTTTCCATTATGGCAGAAACAAATAGGAAGTAAACCTGCCACCTCGTGCATTTGCATGAGATTAAGTTCTTTACTGTTGTCTCTCTATTCACTCCTGCAACTGGAGTTTTCCAGCTTCTCCTTGTGCTAAGGAGCACTACACTGCAAATCCCACACAGAAATTCCCAGGTGGGTGGCACATGTCCCTGCCATTACTTACTGCAGGCCCTGGCAGCCCAGGCATGCCTCTCTCCCCTCGCTGTCCTGGCATTCCAACAATTCCTCTCTGACCAGTAGTTCCTGCTGGACCAGGGGGGCCGTCCGGGCCCTGGAACCCACAGAGGAGAAAGCAGTGTCACTGTCATGCCAGCTGAATAAGCAATGAGAGCAGGGCTGGAGCTGCTGGAGGGACAATCCAGGGACGTACCGGCTGCCCGTCGTCCCCTGGGTCACCCTTGTCTCCAGGGCCACCAGGAGGCCCAGTTGGCCCTCGATCTCCCACACGGCCATGAGAACCTGGATCACCACGAAGACCTGGGGGACCTTCTTTTCCTGGTTCACCAATAGGCCCAGCTGGCCCTGGGGCTCCCTAAGAATGGAAACACATCATTACACTGGACCCTTTTCTGACCAGGACAATAAAATTCTGAGGACTGTGTTTCCATTAACTATAAATGCACACTCTGAGGCTAACAAATGTGAATGAGCTAAAAGCTATTATCATCTCTTTTATGATCCAATAAATAAAATTAAATAAATATCTCATCGAATTATATCCAAGCTCCACCCATGTGCCTCCCAATTTTCAATTCCAAACTCACTTCTTTAAAAGACACTTTTTTTGTTGTTTCTCTCTTTTTTCTTTTTCTTTCACCTCAAGTATAATAACCACTGCTAGAAAACTCACCCTTGCCTATTCTAATATCATCAAGCTAAAGTCCATATCCAAACTTTTCATTTCCATGGTACAAATCAGTGTTTCAATAGACTTTTGTTTATTTCTCAAATACTTTTAAAAGACTTCACATGTATATTAAGTTTCCTATAAACTTCATATTTGATAACCTTACAATGACTGCAAGTTGTTTTTTTCATCGTAACATTAAAAGGCATATGAAGCATGACACAGTTCTCTGTGTGAAGATCAACCCTCAACTTGATCCACAGCTAGTATTTTTTTAATAGTGTTTCTGAAAATGTTTGAACAGAAGAGATTTTGTGTTTGCAGGTTTGTTTTGAGTTTATTTTAATGGAACTTATGAGCAACTCCACCAATGAGAGAGCCCAGTAGAGGCTCTTTCTTTTCCAAAAACTGTCCTAATTTCAGTCACCACTAAAACGAAGAAAAAGTAAAATATAAAGGAAAATATAAGTTGGGGAGTTTTATTCCTCTAAGCAATGAAGTCATTGGAGCAATTTGAGCAGCAATTTGAAACCCTGCTTAACCCAATGGAAAGCCTTGGACCAATATCAGTCATTGGACCAAGCTGAAGACTAATGGGCTTTACTTAATGATGCAAACAATCAGTCACAGAAGTCAGTGTTGACAAACTGTTATCTTCAATAGCATCAGGCCATAAACACTCTTTCACCTCTCTTGCTTTATTTAATCTTCAGATTCTTGGTGACCATTTTATAAAGCATGCCTACTAGGAAAATAATAATTAACTTACAGTAGGTCCTGGAGGCCCAACTCTTCCAGCAGATCCTGGGAATCCAGTAGCACCCTAAAAAAAGCCCATTTTTAATGCCATCTTTATCAAAAGAAACACAGCACTAGTTACTTTAAATATTCTTGGCTGAATCAGTGAGCAAATTCTATTTACATATTGAAAAAACAAGCTAAGATAAGGAATAACACACACATTACATAAAATTTCAGTATTAGATTATCTGCAGTCAGGTCTCAAAACATAATATCTACTTACAGGTGGACCCTGAGTTCCTCTACCACCTTTCAGACCAGGAACACCTGGAGGGCCCTAAAAGGAAAAGATAAAAAGAGGGATGATAGTGATCACCTAGAACTTTTTAAATTAATAAGATCAGCCACTTAGTCATTATTAATTAATTAATTAATAAGATCAGTCACTGGTTCTGTCATGATTTTAGTCATACTTACTGGGGGACCATGAGACCCAGCAAGACCCTGTGGTCCTGGAGATCCAGCATCTCCTTTCTGTCCAGGTTCTCCAGGTTCACCTTTCACACCAGGCTGACCATCAGGGCCCTATAAGAAATAATATTTAGAAGAAACATCAGGGGAGGGAACACCAAATCCTTCCTAACAAAATAATTCTGTAGAGAATTTCCAAAAGGGTAAAAAAAAATACCAAGTGTACAAATCAGTCCAGAAAACACTGCATTTGTTTAACGATTCAGCATAATCTTTAGAAGACTACACATAACATTTTCTAAACATTCTGTGAAGCCAGTATTTCCATTTTAAATATTTTACTTATCTAGCTCACATTTTTCTTCTCTTCAGATTTTCTATTTTCCTCAGCAGCTACAAAACAAACATTGTCTTTTCTAGGCTTTTTTTCTTCCCACCAAGGCAAGCAGGTGCAAGACTGTGAAAGGGATCCTGAAACAGGATATTTAGGCTGTGGGAAAGCTTAGTGTATTCGAGTCCATCTGGTCCATCACCTCATTCTGCCCTTCACAACTCATGGCACAAATCTTTGCTACCTTCAGTAGATACTTTTAAACTTCCCTCATTTTAATCTCAAAGGAGCAATATAACATACTAATGAAAATATGAAATCTGGTGAGCAATTACATAATCTTGACAAGAAAACCACTTTTCAGCTGTCGAGGGTGCTTATTGGCCCCTTCTTTCAGTTGATATACTGATGGGAGAAAGAAACAGCTTTTTTTGCAGCAAAAATGTGACTCCCAATCCAGAAAACCACAATATTATTCATAATGAAGGAAATGAAGTGTGTCAAAGCATGAGCAAAGGAAACTCATTAGTGTTCCAAAACACATACCGGGGGGCCAGCAAAACCAACAGCGCCAGTTGGGCCATTTTCTCCTCGGGAACCCTGGTCAGATAAAATTGAAATAACTGTATTTACAACCATCTTTCTACAGGCAGTATCAGGTACAGTTCAATATATCCGAAAGGATGTTAACTATTTATTGTCATAAGTGTCATTGTACTTTTGCTCTATTAATCAGAATCAAATGAGCTTTTAATCATAAAATAAAGGATGTTAGTTATGATGTTGAAAGTTGCCATGTGCTCAAGACTATAGTGAGCTTTCAGAATTCAGAGATGGAAGGCACAGGTAAGCAATAACACAGCATTAGGAGAACTTATGGTCACAACCCACCCCTTCCAGGAATGGCCAAAGAGCACACTCTTCATTCAACCTATCACTCCAATCACACTGGAGAAAAACACAGTAGTTCAAAGATGTACTCTTCTATAAGGTCACAACAGGCTTTGACTGAGTTTTCCACACAACATTTGCTTGGAAAAGAAGTAGCTGAAGGCTGCCAACTCCAGCACTCCCTAAAAGGGCGGAAGCTGGTCCAAATTATACTGGAAATAAGAGTGTTCTGATTTATGATAGGGACATAACCAATTTCAAGCAGTATGAAGGATCTAGAAGGGCTGAGCCTCTAATGCTCTAATTGAAGTCAACCCTTAAAATACTTCAAATTACTAATAGATGGAAGATGACAAGAGTTACATAACTGGATGAACTAAGGATTACCTCTGCTTCTTGCCTGTTAAATATTTGTTTATGTACAGTGGTATCTGCTAGGGGCATGCTTTTAAAAACATTGACACAACTGTAAGTGGTGGCATAGTTTCAGGAGTGAGGTAAGTGAGGGTAACTCTATAAAGTTTGTCCTAAAACAAGTATAGGTCACAGGAAGAAAATCTGGTAATACTTTTGCAAGTGCACAGCAACAAGTCAGAACTTCACATTTGGCTACAGAGAAAGGGAAAGAAAAAGGGGAAAATAATCAGCAAATAAGAAAAATGCCTGGAGTTTGGATCAGTGTTAGGTATTGTTAACTTATACCAGACAAAAACAAAGTATGTTTACTCACAGGATTTCCACGAGAACCAGGAGGACCAACTAGACCTCGAGGACCTGGTTCACCCTTAAAACAAAATGGAAGGATTTTATTTCCCAAGTAATTTACTTGTTTGGTCATTAAAACGCTAATGAAGTCTGATCATATTAAGAAACTTCAGTAGGGAATGGAATAAAATCTGTTTACCTTTTCACCAGTGGGACCTGCTGGACCCATTGGGCCTATTGGACCAGGGAGACCCTTTTGAACAAATTAAGATGAAAGGATGTTAGAAAAGTGATGCTCCAAAAAAGATAATTTAAAACTTTTCATACGTTACCATTCCATTTTTCATTCCTTTGAATTCTTCTACTTTATCTCTGGAAACTTCTTTTGTCTTATCTAAAATTAACTTGCATTTCCTCTCCCAATGACCAAACTCCCCAGAAAAAATCTGCTTTCCTTCATTCTCTCTTTCTTCTCTAAGTTCATAATCTGCTTTATGCAGTATTCATAAATAAGGCAAATGATATATTAAAAAAAAAGCCCCAGCTTTATTTTGCTCTCTCAAAAAGAAATCAAGTCTTTTTTCCCCACTTGCACAGAGCTCTGTTTCTTTTATGTTAGTATTTAACTTTTTAAATTAATATTAAATTATCCATCATTTTTTTTGAAGATTCATTTAGGTCTTACAAACTACTCAAAAATGTCCTTTATCTCTTCATAAGGCAGGCAAACAGATTGCAAACTCCCCAGCCAAACCCACCAACTCCATATAATGATCCTTCAGCTCACCATTACTTCACCGGTTCATTAACTACTGTAAGCTCTAAACATCCCTTACAATGACTAAGAACTGCTCTGTATCTTTGGATAATGTTTGATTTAGATTAACAATTCCAGCTCACAGGTGATATTTTTGTTAGAGCTTCTGTATAGTAGGGTTTCTCAAAAACTTTTTCCTCTTTAACAATAAGTTTAGTCCAGACAGAATCCTCAGATTTTGACTGTACCTCAGATTTCCAAATGCTTAGCAGCTAGTACTACAACTGGTTTGCACAACCCAAGAATCTCAGATTTGTTCTCAATTCATGTAAAAAGTAACTCAAATAACATCTGAGAAGGAAAAATGGCCAGTGCATACAAAGAAAACCCAGTGCAATTGGGATGATTAGACAGTTGGTCTGTGCAGCAGAGAGCGTGCAATGTGTCTTGAACACATCTTGAGCAGACTAGAGACCTTACTAATGCAATGGAGATTCCAAACTTTCCAGAAGTGCCAGCAACTTACTGCTTATGTGAGGCTTAGTACATCTACAGGAATTTTCACCTGTGAAATTCAGGACAGATTGTGGGCAACTCGATGCAGACAATAAGGAGGCATTCTGTCTTAGTCCAAGACTGAGAGCTGGAAAGTTTGCTTTTTGTCTATTCATCTCTGCCTGTTAATTTTTTCATATTTTTCACTACAGTCAACCTGGATGAATCCGAAATCAACTGAGAATCCTTTCCACTGAGCTCTTAGCTCACATTATTGATGATACCAAACAAGGGCTTGGAACACAGACACCCCAAAACGTTGTGCACAGCAGTCCTAAAAATTTGAAAATTTGGAGGGTGAGGTAATGACTGTAAACCCATGACATACCATGATATCACTGCATAGTGTTTAACTCTACAAGCTGAGTACCCTAGCACAGTAAACAAACCTGTGTGTGAAGAGAAGTCTAAAGAGAGTGACAGATTTACTTACTCTTGCCCCGTCGTTGCCAGCTGTACCTTCAGCACCTTTCTCACCTACACCGCCCTACAGAAAACACCCAGAAAGTCCCAGTTATGGCACTGAATGCTGAGTGGGTCATGCCCTGGAATAACTGCAGTGTTAAGGGACAGGTCAGTCTACTCAAGAGGACAGCAATAAACAGACTTACTCTGTCACCCTTAGGGCCAGGTGTTCCAGCGATCCCCCTCTCTCCAGGCATGCCCTGAAGGCCTGGTGGGCCTGGATCACCAGGTGTCCCACTAGGGCCTGGGCTCCCCTGGAACAAAAAACAAGTTGTTGCCTATTCATCTGAGAAGCATCTTTGTCTCCAGGCTGCAGAACATGTTGTGCCTGTGTTGAAGTCTCTGGGGTACAGTTTTAAGTAATAATTTTATCTGAAATTTGGACTTTATTCACATCCAAATACTTTTCTTTTCCCATTGTGTTACTCAGGAAGTTCAACTGTAGTACCACAGTTCTTCCAGATAGATTAATATTTAATCAGTGCATACTGGAGATGAAAACAGACAAAAAGGAAGCTTGAGAATCTTTCTTCCCTGACCTGGATGTCACATAGGTTTAGTATATAAACTAGGTACAGGTAGAAGTTGCCAGGGACAGAGATGCTCATGTCTGTTACAGGTCTCACGTAACTAGAGGCACTCCCTGCTTGGCCTGACTTTGCTGGCCTAATCACATCCATAGCAGGTACATGCATGCAGGCATGAAGCTTTCAGCATTTTCTTTTACCTGCTTAGCCCTGCCAAGTGTCTTTGTGTAAACTGGCACAGCTCTTAACAACATTGCTAGAAGGTTTTCTGCAGTTCAGAAATGGCTTTGCCCAATTCTACTGTGAATTCTCAACATTTAAGTATGTTGCAAGTTATTAATATTGTTATAATTGGAATTTTGTGTCCTTCCTTATACAATGGAGATGCCTTTCATATTAATAATAGAAAACTCTTATGTTCATGCAAATGAGGAGAATTATACATCACATCACTGCAGCAATGCAAATCTCTACTCAGTTTACCTTTGGGCCATCGGGACCATGGCCTCCAGCCATGCCCTTCTCACCCTGGAGTCCTGAGGCACCTGGTTCTCCCCTTTCCCCTGGATTGCCACGTTCTCCCTATGAAATGGAAGATTATCATTCATTTACAAGGCAGAGCAGAAATCTCGTAGACAAAATCCTAAATATACCATAAGTGCAGTAGAGCCTGTGAACAAATTCTAGAAGAACTGATTAAATAAAAACTAGCTTTGTGCTTTTACTGTTAGAGGTGGGGGAAATATGTTGCTCAGCAAACTAAAAACTCATTTCACAGCATAAACCAAATAACTTAGCAGCTAGTACTCAACACCACTTCAGGAGCTACAAAATCATTAAATGTGACAGATTTTAAAGAAAGCATCTTAAAACATATTCATATTTACTACCAGTTTTTTAGTGGGGAAGAAGGTCAAATACTGACTTAGCTGTTAGAGTCCATATTACGCATCAACTTCCAGCCTCAGAGAACTGTTATGAATATTTAAACTCTGAAAGAAAACACTTACCCTGGGGCCCAATGGACCAACAGCTCCAGGATCTCCAGGCACACCCTAAGAACAAAATTCACCATTAGAATGAAATCATTATTCATAACTTCATAGTTATGGAAATTAGAGACAAACATTTTTTTTTTCCAAAGTACTGTGAATGTAGATGGCCAGCTCTAAATACTATCTGTCAATGACAAGAGGTGATAGTCTAGCTCAGTCCAAGAACACAGATTGTCATAATTATTTTACACCAAAGCAGTTCTCAGACAGCTTGCAGACTACATCAATCAGTAAGTATTTTGAAACAGAGTTGGAATTCAATTAAAAAGAGAAGGAAATGTAAAACTACTTTATAAATTGTATTCTTTTTAATGTTTTGTTACACATATATTACCTGATCACCTGGCTTTCCTCCCTCACCTGGAGGACCTGGTGGCCCAGGCAAGCCCTGTAAAAAGTAATTAAAATGGTCACTAACATGAGAGAAAGTTGTGTAAATCCAGACTTAACTAGGACACCAAGATCATGAATGTTGCAGTACATTTAATACAAGAGCACACCCTCAGAGATCCCTAAGGGAAAGAGTTACATGAATATTGCACCAGTGTTTCCCCCTCTCTAAATGAGATGGCAGTCCTTCCTTAATATTTCGAGGATATCTCAGCCCTAAATGTAAAGCTCTCTAAACAGATATTGATTTAATCAATACTTCATTATCAAGACAATTATTTAGCTATATATTTGGAACTTTTTAGGAAAATCTTCAAATGAAAACTGATTAGCATCAAAGGTTTTCTCAATGGACACAGAGCTAGTATTTAAGCCTTTGCCAGTTTGGTTTAGTGCACAGCTGATATGAAAGTTATGAATCATTAATTATTCTGAACATCCTGCCTTAGTTCTGAAGTTGTGTTTTATTATACATCACTTGATTGAATTTCTCCAATTTAAGTTGATAAAGACATGGTTGTTTATTTTTTAATTAAAAAAAAAATGAATGCACATACCTGAAACCCTGTAGGACCTGGAGGGCCTTGTTCTCCTCTTTCTCCTGCAAGACCCTACACAAAAGGTAGTAATAAGTAAAGAGAAGAGGAATATACGCAGTCTCCACAATTTTTCTTTTCTCTGGCTATGCATATTTTCAATTATGTATTTATTTATTATACATTTTTACTTATCCCAGGACAAGATAGCCTATCTAAAAGTTGTAATAAGATGTGTATCATTTCTTTTAAATCCTTTCCCTAAAGGTTCTCTGGTAACAGGAAAACACTCAGCTCCATTAAAACCAAGAAAGATGAGAAAATTAACCACAATAATTTTTTACTCCTTGCATTATTTTTTGTAATGGTTAGTAAAAGGAATTAGACTACCAATATATATTTTTTCATACAGAGCTAGCAATTTTTCTAGGACAATGTCTTCTTTAAATGTTCTTGGAATTTTTTGCTTGGAATCAACAACTAGCATGAAGGTTGATAAGAATAGAAGCCAAAAGAGCAGTGAGTAGATGGAGTGCCAGGCAGGCAGGCAGAGAGGTAAAAGCTGACTTACTGGTGGGCCAACAGGACCAGAAGGGCCAACTTCACCATCTTTACCAGGGGCTCCCTACATTAAAATGACAGAGGAAGAAATCTTGTATAGTGAACACACATAACAGAAAAGCACCATTTTCTGTGATCACCACAAATAACAGCCACACTCACTCTCTGTCCTGGGACTCCTGCATTGCCTGCTTCACCAGCTTTTCCAGGATCACCCTAAATTGCAGAAATAAAAATGACCAGGTTTAGCTATTTTTTCATCCATTAAAATATACAGAAATGGTTAAAGTCAAACAGGGATTGCCATACTCACACTACTACCCTTTGGCCCAGGAAGGCCCATGCTGCCTGGCTGACCTCTGATTCCTATGGAACCTGCTGGACCTGGACGTCCATCTTCCCCAGGAGCACCCTGCAGAGATAAAAGCATTTTCCACATTAAATTCTAAAGATGTTTATTCATATGAATTTATTAATCCCAAGAAAATGCTTATATATATATAAAGAAAATAACATTAACCTGGTTTGGGGCTTCACTTATCAGTCAAAATGTCTTTAGAGCAGACAGCAATAGCCATACTGCTAGATTTAACCAAATGCTATGCAGTTATTAGAACTGAATCATGTACAAATACATTATTGTGTCCTTAAAGCAACAACTAGAAAAATATTTAGTTCAAACATTTAAAAATGATGCAGCAGCTGGTAAGCAAGAGACACTGCTACACAGATTAAACAAATGTTATTGGTACTAAATGTAAAGTTGGGAATGCAAAGTGAACTATAAAACGAGAAGATGAGCCTTAATAAATAAAGAAAACTCATGTTAATAAAAGCAATTTCAGTGAGGTGGGACCTTCAAATTACTGTGACATTAACTGAAAAGACTTATTTTTGTCACTTACCAAGGGGCCAAGTTTTCCTTCAGGGCCTTGAACACCCGGATTTCCTGTCAAACCCTAAAAGCAGGAATAATATTGGTGTTAGGGTTAGGTCTATAATTCTATAACAATAAAGAAATATAAATAAATACCAAAGAAATGCTCAGTTACTACCATAGCACAAACTTCCCTATGTCAAAGGTCTTCATCCTTATCTTCACTTTACAGCTTCATCCCTCACTGCCTTTGATCTTCCTTCTTCCTATCCTCTCTTTTCTTGCTTCACACCTCTTGAGCTTCTCACAGGCTCACCTTTATTTCTGCCTTGATCTATGTCACATTTTACTGCTCCCTTCATCCTCTTTTCTGATATTTTGAATTATACTCCAATATTTTTCCTGAAAAAAATCCCTAGTTGATATGTACCACTCAACCTTCTATGTTATCAATCCCCAGGTTAATGAAGGTTGGCCTTCAATACATGTTACCTGTGGCAACTGTGCTTTACACACTTCCTTCATTTGCATCAGCTGCTCTCAATCAGGGCTATTTCTCCTTTTTCTAGGACAAAACCTGTGCTTCCCAACATCAGCAGGAAATAAAGACAGGTCTTGTGGCCTTTAGCACCCCTGAAACAAGTCTGCCCTTGCATAACAGCTTCTGAATTCCCAAAGATGCACTGCTGCCTTTCAGAAATGAAAGGTACCAGGGATTGTAGGATACTGCTATCAGTCCCTTACCCTTGCACCTGGAAGGCCAGGCTCACCAGGACGTCCAGGATCTCCCTGACCTCCTTTAGGTCCAGAAGATCCTGCAGGACCACGCTCTCCTTGGGCTCCCTAGAAAGACACCAGTGAGCTACTAGTTAATAGCTAGAACAGTGACAGGAGGAGAAGGTTAAATAAAAACAGTATCTTCTATTAAGGACCTACTTTTGCAAACAAAGTTACAAATCATTAATATTTATACTATTATTAGTTTCCTATTTATTATCTTTTCTCCCCAGAATTATTACTCAGAAGTTGTCTCGTCCTTAAAGCAAGTTTATATAAGCATTTTAGAATCCCTGTATTTTTACCAAGAAGTTATGAATTTACAGAAGTACTAGACCAATGCTTGTGTGAGTCACTTCCCTGGAAGTGTTAGAGCAATTAGGAAAGCCAGATAAACCCATATTTTTTGAGGGACAAGTCTAGAAAATCACACCACACATAAATAGGCAATCTTCCACAGAGCCCCCTCCTACACAGCAACACATAAAGCAATATAGTAGAAGAGGTCAATTCCTCATCTGTGCACATTTCAAAACAAGGGAGCCTTAAGCCAGGGACAAGCAAAGCTGAACATCATGGGAACTGGAAGTGACTTTTTCCAAAAAATTTTTATCTCAAAACGTTCAGATTTGGATAAATTGGATCTGCCTTTTTGCCCAGAAGCAGACATTTTTAATGGAACAATTTCTTTTTATATGTCTGGATGCATGAAGATTTAACAAACTATGCAATAAAAGATAGACACTTTAATTTCATTTACCTTTGGTCCAGGCAAGCCATCAGAACCTGGAAAACCACGGTTACCAGGAGCACCCTAGGAAAAGCAGTAGATATGAGACATTTATCTTAATTTTTACATAGCTTATTACAAATAAAGGACCAGATTCATGGACTGAAGATTCAGTTCATTTCCTTACAATTTTCTTACTTAGGTACTTTAACTTGGGGGGCAGGGGGGTTATGATCTAGAGTGGTAAAAATATCAGTGTCTCATTGATGCACGCTGGACAGCTCCTTCTGTGTAAAAAGCCTCATTGAAAGAAAAGATGAGCAGTTGTACAGGTTTAGGAAAAAGTCTGCAGATTATCTTGTCCTATCTCCATCTCCTATATATATAGTATAGTATAGTAATACTATCCTGGGACCAGAATCTCCACATTAGAGTATCCAGTGTAAAAAAATAACACACAGCAGTAAGTACTGCTAGGAAAATAAAGTTTGAGTACATTCACAATCAAGCTTTAAGAACATCCATGGGTAGGTCAAAAGGTTTTTCAGCTTAGCAGTGCATCTCTTAAGATATATTACTCCTCTAGATTTCTTACCCTCTCTCCAACAGGACCTGGTGGACCTACTGACCCTGGATCCCCTCGAGGACCTCTTTTCCCTTCTTCACCAATGGGGCCAATGGGACCCTGGGGACCTTGTGGGCCCTAGTGAGAATAAAATGTTATTTTAAAAAACATTGTTAAGTTCACCATTTCTCAGGCATATTGAAACAGACTTTCTTCTGGACACAATAAACATTTTTCCAAATAAAGGAGAAAAAATAGTTAGATCTTGGATCAGTTAAAAGTAACAGCTTTTCAGCATCTGCTTTTCTCTTTTACAATGTTTATAAGCTAAAAAACTGTAATTCTGTAGTTAGGCTGTACACTGCTTCTTATAATCACCCACAATAATTTGTATTCGGTCAAGCAGCAAAGGAGTCAAAATTCAGTGAGACTCTAATAGAAATCTTCAGAGAAGACAGTGGTATAGAAATTATTACTTCACCTCTATATTTTTGTCAGTTCTTACATGATTATTTAACTGGTGAGAAAGAAAAGCTAAAGATTGGTTGATAAACCAACTCAAACTCTGCAGAGTTGGTTTTCTCCCAAAAGTACATGGTTATAAGCCTCTGTGTTTCCTCTTCATCTTAAAAAGCATATGGAGACTTACAGGTTCACCTTTGGGTCCTGCTTCTCCCTTGAAACCTGGGACACCAGGGTCTCCCTGAAAACAAACACATGAACAGCACCAGTAAAGTTAAAAGCCTGCATAAACCACTTCACCATCTTGTATAATGCCATGGAACAAACATTTCCTAGTTTAGTCACTAATTGTAGGCAGTATAATATGATGCTTATAATGGTTTGTCTTTACCCTTATTATGCTTGTTTATAATTATGTTATCGAAACAAAAACTGAAATAAATCTATTTTCCCAGGTTTATAAAGAACACTTCTTTTTCAAAGAAGTAGTGGTATTTTGGATACAGAGCAGATTCACAGGATCTGAGTCTTAGCACTCTCCCTGGCATGCTACTGGAAGCCCATGCTAACCCCTTCTTCAGTTCCATGGAGTGGCACAGGTGCCAGACACCACAATTCCCACAGAGACAACGCCCCCGTTACCGGCTGGCCTCGAATCCCAGGGGGGCCCGTGCTGCCCTGTGGTCCTGGGGAACCAGGGGGGCCTGATAATCCAGGGGGGCCTCCAGTGCCTGGAGATCCCTACAAATACAAACAGGAAGCACAGTAAGGAAACACAATCAGAACAAGGAAATAAAAGAAATTAATGTACACGATTTCTTCAATGGGAAGTATGATTACTTACAGTAGGGCCCTTTGCACCAGGGGAACCATCTGTCCCTTCAGCTCCCTAAAGATAAGATACCAATCATTAAAAATCATTTTAATGAGATGGGCATCAATCACAAAAGCAGAAGATAGTTATTTTATCCACTTTACAAGACCAGAAAATAAAGGTTATTAAATAAATGCAGCAACATATGCAAATGCTAAAAAGAGCAATAAAGCATGCAAGTTAATGTGATTTTTAATGTTGAGGATCTTACATTTAGGCTTAAGTATTAAAGTACTTTGAAGACTGAGACTGTATTGAGACTCTGTTACTTTCAGTTTTCCAACTTGTAATAAAATAAATAGTTATTATCAATACAATTAGCACCAAACAAAGGAATGAGACCTCTTTTCCTTGGGAAAAAAGGTAATTTGAGTAAAACTCTGTTGTCAGGTGGGGCACTAAGAACCCCCATAAACAGGTAAACATGCACAAGCTGAGCACTGAGGAGCTCAATTCAATGTACTTACAGGAAGACCTTGTGACCCAGCTGGGCCCTGAGGACCTGTTTCACCTCTTTGTCCTTGAGGACCTTCAGGACCACGAGGACCTGTTGGACCTGCTTCACCCTAGGATTCCACAGGAGAAAACAATTTCAGATTATTTTGCTCTAAAAAGCAGTGCTATAAGGTAACTCAGGAGGAATACTGAGCTTATAACAGAAAAACAATTCATGTTTGAAACAGTTTATTATCCTTAAAACACAATTTTGATTACCTAATTTTGTTTCTGTTACTTCTAGGTGAATGCAAACATTAGAAGTATAGACAGGATTTTTCCCCAATGTATACAAGACAAGGAAACCCTCTGCAGAAAAGCAGCACTATCCAGGAGTCCAAGTAAGATCAAGAACAGACCTGTCTCTCTAAAATCCCACTATGTGTCTGTAATTTTACAAGGTCTTTTTACCTTCATTAACATCAAGCCTTAAGATTTAGATATAGTAACGCATCAGGGATTGGTTGATTTAGGGTTTTTTTTGCACAGCACAGATGAACTCACTGTTACAGAACTATATTAAATATCAAATCCCTGTAAGATTAGACTGGATGATAAAAAATTCCTCCCATCATCTTCTTTGAATTTTAATTTTATATAGGAAATATGTCTTTTGGAACTGATGGCTGTTAATATCACATCTTCATAAAACAAGTCCACATCTTCATTGTATAATTTGCTGAGCTTTTACAAGTTCAAAGCAACTATTCCAACTTTACATCACCTGATGATCAAACTTGAAGGCAGCTTCTCCTTTTCAAAATCTCTAGGTGACTCATCATGTGACAGCTTTTTTAAACATTTAGTTGGGTAAAATCATGCTGAGCCATACTGAAACTTTTTATGACATGCACTACAAGGCCTATCATTTAACTGTACACTCCTCTTGTCTAGACTGTGCTTTTTCCAAGAAAGGTTGGAGCAGATGATCCTAGAGGTCTCCTTCCAACCTGCTATTCTATGAGTCTATGATTAAGTTGATACTGTTATTAAGACTTGTTTCCAAACAGTGTCATGAATGTTGCCAGCTTCACAACAACACAAAACATCTGTTGATCTTGGCTGCCTGACCAATTGAGAGTTTCTTCTTGTATAACATTTTCTTATCATGTTTTAAGAGTGTAAAGGGGACAAAGAGGAGCAGCTGGATGCAGGGCATGTATAAGAAGTATAAGCAAGCTATATGAGTTGTCTTTTCTATCTTCAAAGACATTGGCTCAAGGCTAAGAAGAAAAAAAAAAAAAGAAAAAAAGAGAAGAGCACTTTCTTGAAAAGCAAAGGAGGGAAGTGCCACAAAGAGTGCTGCAGCAAACAAAAGTTTTTCATTTCGCAGCCCAATCACTCCAAGCCACAAAAGGCAGTAACTGTAACTTGCTCTATTGTGATGAACCACACATCTCTGCTGGGGCTCAGGCACTTTCCTTACCAGTCTAGATCATCTCAAAAAGTATTCTTGGCCAAAACAAGAAGTTTCAGCACTAGAAGGTCCTGCCTCCACAGTCTTCAACTTGCCCTCACAATCTCACTTCTAGCAATGTATCTTGCTATTCTTTGACTATTCTGGACAAGTTTGCTGAAGCACAGCATGGCAGACATCTTATAATCATCTCTTAACATGAGCAAAAGGGAAAGCAAAGTATCTTAACAGTGGTGAATTGCAATTGCTTCATTTGGCTTTGGGTTTTATCTTCTGTCTGAAGGTCTGGACTAAGACTGATTTCACAGCAGCTCCTGGGGATCTGTACACACATCATTCTGAGCTCTGTGTAATCTAGTACACATTTTTAGTTGTCTGACATTTTAAAAAGACACTTTCATTTTATTTTTTACCTTTACACCAGGAACACCGGGAAAACCTGGAGATCCAGTTATTCCAAGTGGGCCCTGTAAAAGACAGACACACAAAGCTGTAATTCAGTGGTTTAGATCACACAGATTAGTATCTCACCACTGGGTAAACATGGGTCTAGAATTACATGTATTTTTTAGTCATAAAATGTTTGTTTATAACAAAACCAAAATAATTATAAATATCAGGTTTTTAAGTGATACATATACATTTTATGGAATTGTGGTGCAGTTTTTAATAATGTGTTTTCTGACTTCAGCAAAGCTACAGCTCTTGATTCAGCTATTAATGCCTGAATCACAATGTACACAATTAACAGTGAACAATTATGGGAAATAAGATTCCTAAACTCACAGGCAAATTCATTTGCAAGCTGTAAAACACAGATCTTGTATCAAAATTTCAGAGCTAGAGAGACAAAGATATTTCCATTTCCATAATGTCTCTTGTGCTATACAAGACATTCAAGAGAATTTTCTACTGTATTCCAAAGTCTTGGGATAGCGGCACACAGTGGTTATTAATACTCACTGCAACACTGTTCCCAGATTATTCCTCTTTATCTTTTCCCGATTCGCCGTCTTTTTGTAAAATATGATTCATACTGAGAAAAAATGTTCTATCTAATAAAGCTCTCCTGACAACCTTAATCAGAACAATCTGTCCCACTGAGCATTAATTAAAGACAACATCTCTGCTGTGACCTTGCACTGGATTTCTACAGAACTGATGTAACAGCTTACCAAGTATATTTTTGAAAACCTATGTCCCAGTTTATTGGATCACAAATAATGTCTGCCAAATCTCTCTCTTGTTGCAGGAAGAGTTCCAGGATTATGCTGTACCACTGCACTGACCCAAATAAAAATACATTTCATTAACGCTTTCTCCAGTGAGAAACACGTGCATTACGGATGAGTATCTCCCTTGTGACACTTCATGGGATTTTCCAAAAATATTAGCCAACCACTTATTATGTCCAGTGAAGCTGAGCTCACATTTTATGCCAAAGAAAAATTACAAGCTTCATGTAAAACCTCATAGCTTGCCACTCAGCTTCTTTCAACTTTATCATTTGTTTTAAATACTGAAAAAAGTTTTCTTTGTCTGAAAGTTTCTTCTAACAACTTACCTTTCCTTCATGATACACTAAATAATTGAGTTTTGTAGCTTTTAGGCACTTAACACTCATTTTCTGAGCTTCTCTTAGTTATTTTTTCTTAACGAAGTGTTTAATAAAACAGTCTGTTAAATAAGATGACACAGATTAATTTTTCTCAGAACTTTATCACAAGTAAATGAAGAGTATGCACAGACTGAAATTCCAACTTCAGGCAGGTGTGGTTTAGGGTTTTGAGGAGGATTTTTTGGTGCAGTACTTTTGGGTTGTTTGGTTGTTGGGTTTTGTGTTTGGTTTTTGTTTTCTTCTAAGCTAAACATCATAAAATGGTAAAGGCTGACTACATCAATGGGTAGAAGCTGTTATCTGTATCCTACAAGCAATGCTTTCAAAAAAAAGCAAACATAAATACCACATTTTTAAAGTGGAAGTTGGCCTTGCACAAATAGTACAAAACCATCACCAGTTTTCATGTGCAAAAGCAACACAAAATTAACTGTATGTGTGGGAATCATCCCTGACTCATGTGAATTCACACAAATGTATTTTGCAAACGCAGTGTGAGACTGGACTGCAGGATCAAAACCAGCATCCTTTGCTACACTGACAGTCTGAGTGGAAACAGCCATGGTGGGAGAACATCAACAGCTGTGCAAGCCAGGCTGTCTCAGCTTGGCAGACATTCAGACACAGGCTTCTGTCCTTCAACTCAAAAAGGGACTGTCTTTAATTAAAAGGCCCTTTTGCACATTTGGTAATGGAACAATTGCAGGGAGCAAGTTGTGCTATCAGTGAGTGTCTTTCTTCTTGCTGACAACAAGCCTCATTTGCCAACTTTACATGTGAAGGAAGACAACATGCAATTATGAACTGTTTTAGATTGAAGTGCATGCACTTGAGACACTTTCCTCCCTACCATATGGACTCCATAAGAGCAGCAGAGCATCACCTCCCCAGGAGATGCTATGGCCAATTCCTCTGCAAATTAAAACCTTTAGATGAAGTAAACTACAGAGGACAATTTTGCAGAGGACAGCACTAAAACTAAAATGAGTAGAACTAGGAATCATTCTCAGATAATTAATTCCA